>JBBPTN010000242.1:0-28861 GCA_038094075.1 Xerocomus spinulosus | reverse complement strand
AGAGCCAGAGTGGCTGCACATCGTGTGATAGTTGCAGCTTCTCGAAGCCGAGCGTAGCGATCTTTGAAAGGCAGGCCAAGCCATGCGAGTTGAGGGAAGAGTCCGATTGTACATTCATACGCCTCGATCTGTGCTTGATCAGCCTCAGCGTGTGACACACGCTGCAGAAGAGTGGCACACTGAATCCAGAGCTTGCATGCCTGGAGTTGCTCCAAAGGGTGACCGGATGTCCGACAACGAGCCGAGCAAGAAAGGTACGAAAGAGCACGACGGAGCGCGGGAATGTTGTCAAGGAAAAGAAATTGGCACATTGATAATATGCCAGCACCGATGAGAAATATTTCCCTGAATCTATGACCTTCCGGCGAGAGATCGAGAGCTTTCTCCATGAATGAGATTGACCTGTCCAGGTCGGCTACATTGCGCGTTTGTTGAAAGCGCGTGAGTGAGGATAGGCTAAAGGAGGCGAGCATGCTGGGCGACACAGGGTTTTGGATTTGTTTGAGCGAAGCTGCTTTCTCTGTCGTGGAGGTCGATATTTCAGCATCCTTCACATCTCCCTGAAAAACCGACAGCAATTGCAATGCGCCAGAGAGGCTGATCAATACTTTGGTTTTAAGCTGATCACCAGTAATGTTGCTAGCCAGGATATCTGCAAGGGATTACCGGTTAGTCACAAGCCGCTAGTAAATATTCACTCGTACTCATAATGGGAGGCTGCAAGGTAGAATACGAGGTGGCGGGTGGTATCAGCAGTGGTGGATCCCGAAGGCGATCACTTGAGACTGAACCCAGCGATAAGGTAGATGTGGGTCCGTCATCTTCATCCTTGGAGGGAGCACGGGGGGGATCCTTCCGACGCATTAGAAGGGCTCTGGTGTTGAAGAAGATGGGGACCCCCGAGCCTAATGCAACGAGCATTATATCCCGTGGTCAGGCACTCTCGACCAGTTTGGTGTACGAAATACCGCCCATTACACATGTTTCACTTCCGCAATTGCACCCACAGCGCTCCCTGGATGAGCGCAGCCCGGCGCATCATTCACCGTCGTTTGTCGATGGATTGGGATGTTAGAAAATAGACGCAGATCAAACAAGGACTGCAGTATGGAAGGAGAAGGAACAATGACCGTCGCGTCCTGTGGCACGTTCGCAAAAAAACGTTGAAGACCATTGGTGATTGATGGCCGGTAAGGCCGACTGCGAGCGCTACTAGAGAGCGCCGTTGGGCATTTTTGCAATGGGCAGTGTGATACATTCGACCATCTGTCATCTAATGTGGTCGATAGGATGATGGCCCAACAAATACTTACATATAGGATGGCGATCACGTATAATAATCATATGTGTCATTCTCACATACATCCCTCGGCCACTTGTGATATCGCCATTCACTTGCACAGGATGAAGATTGAGCGCGCAATGTCCGTCAATGCAGATCAGGTAATCAGTGCACAATATTGTAAATGTAGGACTTCATTGCTCACAAATGTCCCGAGACTCACTGAGAACACAGCGTACGGTCGACAGCACCGCCGCACCGCAGTGACTGAAGTACTGATATCCTAGCCAGTAAGTTACCACACTCAAGGATCCACCGTCCTTGTAACTTGTTTTCCCAAATAGCCAGCCAACACGTACCTTCTACTCTCCTACTCTCGTCACACCAGGTGTCCGTCTCTTCAACGTTGCCAAATCCCTCCGATTCAACTGTTGAATCCTGCCGAGTATGTGCTGTTTCGAATCTGTCCCTTCGCATCCTAGCATTCTTTCTCTCCACACGGTACGATCAGCTCGGGGAAATCGATGATCTCGACAAAGCCATTGTGCTCGACAGAGATTCGTTGGTGCTTTGCACACCGGGGGATCCACTTTGGCCGACATCTATGAACAACGTCGCACTTTATTTCTCCACCCGATACAAACAGATTGGGAACATCAAAGACCTCAACGAAGCAGTCGTCCTCGGAAGAGTGTCGCTATCACTTTGCCCTCTAGGACTCCCGCTTCGACCGGCGCCCTTGAATAACGTTGGTCTTCATCTCTCAACACGCTACAAGCAGCTCGGGGAGATTGATAACCTTGACGAGGCCATCGTTCTCGGCACAGACTCGCACTCTCTCTTTGCTCACCTGGCAACCTGATCCAATCGACGTGTTGCCTATTCGAGACCCCACGTCAAGTGCAGTGTACCCTGCAACCCACCGTCAGACCTTGTCAAACCACACCTCTGCCCGATCTTGCACAGTTTCATCCTCGAACGCACGTTCTGTCAGCCCTCCCGTCAGACCATGCATCCCAAACCCGACCACGTCGCCATCCCGGACCACAAACTCTGCCAGACCTTGAGGTGCGTCTAGTTCAGGCTCCATCGTCCCAAACGGCGTCTGATCCTTGCCGTATCCGTTTGGGTAGAGGGTCATAAAGTAGATCTCAAAGACGAGATCATGCGTGTGTCGCAGGCGAAGGTGCGAGGACCATACGCGCGGCCATGCCGCAAAAAGATCGTTGGTAGTAAGGTCGCCGGCTAGGCCCTCGACGGAGAGAAAGTCCGATCGGATCCCGACGCAAGGTGGGGAGGCACTAGATGGGCTGCAAAGCATAAAAGACCCGTAACCAGGATGAGTATACGTTCCAGCAAGCACATCCAACGATAACGTCCGGTTTCGACCACTAGACACCTTGGTCGGAACTTTTGAATAGGAAAGACTGGACCGTGCGTCAGTCGGACCGGATCTCGATGAAAAACACATACCTTTTGGGTATCAAGGAGCCGTTCAAACGTAGGGCAGAGTCCAACATGCGGTTCAGGATCAGCATCAACATCACCTTCTTTCTTTCACAATTTGCGAAAAGAACTACGCCGACCTCGTCGGTCGGTAAAAAGGACACGAGCGCGGAGAATCCTGGAATAGTCCCAGAGTGAAAGACAATCTTACATATCGTCAGTTGTGCGCGTGCAATACAAGACTACCCATTGCTCACATCGTGTCCGCGGTATGAGCTACGATACCAACCCAAACCGTATGTGATGATGGGATGCTCTGATTGCCTTGAGTGACTGGTAACAATGGTGTGAGGGTATGTCATGTTTTTGTATACAGACAACGGGATGATGGTCTGGTTATTGTAAAGACCTTTACCAATCCACATCGAAATCCACTTGGCCTGCGCGCAAGGTATGTACATAGTTGAGTGAAAATGCAAGTAAAACACTCACCATATCAACGGCATTTGATCTAATACCTGCCGGACCAGCCATAACAAAAGCTGTTTCTTCGGTAAAGGGTTCGAGTAGCCTACGACCACGTTTCGTCCATCCTTGGCTGGAGTTGCCAAACGATTCTGCTGTGGTCACGGAAAAGGTTGAAGAGGTCATTCCCAACGGTGAAAAGACGCGTTCTTCCACAAAGGACGTATACGATTGACCAGCGTACATTGCGACGATATGGGCAGCAACCACGTACATCTGAACCAGTTCATCAGACCATTGTGCATATAAAATTAGGAGGAGGTGACCATATTGTTATACGACCATTGTTCTCGAAATTCAGACGCCGGCTTGAGGTGCTTCAATCGCGTGATCAGTTCCTGTGGCGTGTCGGAAGGTCCAAATAAAAAATCATGCCTACATCGGGCCGTGAACGAGGGTGTTGATGAGTTGACAGAGCTGGTCTCACCGTGGTAGCCCAGACACATGAGAGAGAATGTCCCGTAGGGTCATCCTCCCGGAGGCCCGTTCGTCCATGAGCTGCCAGTCAGGCAATAGGTCACTCAGCCGGGTATGCCACGAAAACGCGGTCAAACCGGAAGGGAGCACAGTCACGTTCTTGCCGCTCGCAAAATCGTCCATGAGCAGCCCGAGCGCAGAGGCGCAAAATGCCTTGGACACGGACGCCGTATGGAACAGTGTCTGAATCGAGACCGTGAATGCGTTGAGAATGTAGGTTTCGTACTAGGCTGCGTACGTCTGGAGTTACTTTGTCCCCGTCTTCTGTCCGATATCCCCAAGTGTGGAACTCGGCTTCTCCATGTTTTGGAACGAGAGCGACGGACAGCCCAACGACGCTTTCACGCGCCAACGTTTCTTCAACAAAAGTCACCAATGACGAGGTGATAATGTCGTCCTTGTCCAAGCGTGTAGGTAAGGGATAGAAGGAGGCCAGAGACAGTAGAGTAGGATAAATGTACGACACCAATGGCTGGCAGATCACCAATCCAAGACCGACCGCAAGGAAGAACGCCATGGCCGTAGAGAACTCGGCACGGTGCGCACGAATTACGAGTGCATAGAAGGACAACAAGTTCTTGAGCACGACAACTCTCAACCTTCGCAAGTGACAACACACAAAACATTCAGCCCCGTGTATTGATATCGACAGTGTCGAAGCACAAACAAATCCGACAATATACTTGTGATACGAATGTAAAAAGGATATTATCTATTCCCATTCATCAATCCAGACGAGGCAGCAGCCCACAGAGGAACTTGTGAGAACGCATGTGCATCTCGAATCGACGATCTTGACACACCTAAAGATTCACACTAGATACCGCAGGCGCGTTGGTCTGCCCAAGTCCGAGAATAGCAATCTCAACGGGGTCCAACAGCGGAATGAGGACAGCATCAAGACCCGGAACAAGAGATTCAACAGCGGTGACGAGGCTGCACACCGCTTTTCCAAGCTGAATGAGAGTGGGTGTAACGTTTTGAAGAGACGCTGCCCCTGCATTGGCACCTTGAAGGATATGAAGCTCGGCCCCTAGAACCAGCTACGACGCGTCGGGATCGCGGTGATGGGCAATCATACAAGACCCACCTTGACGTAGCCAGCAACAATGCTAGCAACTTGGGAGTCGTCCGACTGAGTGTTGGGATCTTGGCTGACCAAACCTAAGATAACGCTGTCTGCCTGGCCAACAAGGTTACCCAGTTGAGAGACGGCTTGGTCAATGGGACTCGTAATCGAAGTAACGATTCCAGTGACCACAGAGACAGTGATGGCAGACGAGTCAAGGGAGTCTGCGAATGGACGTCAGAAAGGCATCGTACTCATATAGCTGGATTGAGCCTACTCAATTTCGTTGCATAGGGTTCAGTTGTGGTCGAAAGTTGGCCAAAAATGCCATCGATAGAAGGTGAGGCTGAGCGACGGTCAACTTTAGGACTTTTTAGTGAGGTTCACACAGCCGAACAAAATCTGACCTTGTACAGAGTTTGAGCGTGAAGTGGGGACAGCGCTACTAAAGGTAGCCAAAGCAGCAACAAGCAATGTAAAGCCAAAGGAGAGCATTTTCAAAGGATTGTGAGGGTTATGAGGAGAGGCAACAAACAGTTGCTAATTCTTTCTTCCGATCAACCACCACCAATATTGATGACATAATTGTAGCGACTTCGACTCAGACAGCCACTTCGTGCCAAGTTGAAGAATATCAAGACGGGATCCGCGTCAACAGAGATACCTCGTAGAATCGTTCTTCAGGACAAGAGGTACTTTTGCTGACGAACGAGGTAAAGCGGACCTGTATAGGGACAGACATGCGCAAAAGGAATGTTCACAGTCTACCTCAGTTAGCATCCTTATTTGCCTGTGTCCAGTTCCGAGAACTGGATGATGGAATAGCACTTTTTCATTGTCAGAGACTCGTAGAAGCCCAGAGTAATAGCCAATGTCGGGTTTAAGACATTTCGCGGTGTGGAAATATGACTAGAATTGATATTTTGACTTTTTGTTGTGATTGCCATGTGGCCATGGCGCGATTGTGATCGAAGCAATCCGGGGTTGCCAAGACCTGTTTCAAACTCCGATGCTTTACCATACCTGACCATAGATTAGGGTTTACTCATTGGTTTCACGAAGACAACGTCCAAGGCCAGCAAACGGACATGGCAAAGTACATTCCATCACTCGAGAGCTTTGCAAAGGTCTTTTATTTCTATCCTACACCACGATACAGTCATTTCTGACCCGAGTTATAGGGCGCTATTGCGACTGCAGCTGGGGTGACCACCATTGGTTCGTAGCACCTAAATCCAAGTTTAAGCTCTTTACGAGACACTACGCATTGCAGGATGTGGTCTCCTATACTACGGTCAAAACTATCTCATATATCCATCCGCTTTTCCTCCTGGTTCTCGAACAGGTACGCGACCTCCTTACTGGTACTGGCGCAGGCCTCAACTCTACCTAGATGTTGATAATCCAACCAAGTACGGACTGGTTTACGAAGATCTCACTTTGCGCACCGAGGACAGTATCGCGCTGCGCTCTTACTTGCTCATGCAGCGCAAGGAGATATCCAATACCCATGCTTTGCACGTAGATTGGAGCGAGGACCAATCCAATGAAGATGTATGCACTCGCAACCTTGTTTCACTCGCACCGCTTATCGCACGTCTGCTCTAGTTTGCGGCAACCCGACCCACCGTCATAATGTTCCACGGCAACGGTGGTAATCTCGGTCATCGGATACCTTTGGCCAGAATATTCTATGTCAAGATGCGTTGCAATGTACTCATGTTGTCCTATCGCGGGTGCGCGTCCGCCAGACACGCGAAGTTGTTTCACGCTCATCATTTTGGTTTGCAGTTACGGTTACTCCGAAGGTTCCCCATCAGAGGCAGGTATGACTCTGACACCCTAGACATGCATGGAGGAAATCCAACGCCTGCTCTTCCAGGCCTATGTATAGATGCACAAACAGCCCTTGAGTATGTCACATCACATCCTTATTTACAAAAGACCCCCGTGGTACGTTCACGTTCACGCATCCATTTCTATTGGATGACTTTTTAATCCTATTTTGTTAGATCCTATATGGCCAGTCCATTGGAGGCGCGGTCGCCATTCACCTCGCCAGTCAAAACCCATTCAAGGTTTGCTGTTTCATTCATTCTCATGCATTTCCACCACTTTAAACGCAGATTTCCGCGCTTATTCTCGAGAACACGTTCACAAACCTTCCTCGGCTCGTTCCGCATACACTTCCTCTCCTTTCGTCACTCACGTTCCTGTGTCACCAAAAGTGGGACTCCGCGTCGAAAATACCGTTCATTCCCAAGAGCACGCCGATCTTGATGTTGAGCGGTGTTCTGGACGAAGTTGTTCCGCCAGAGCACATGCAAGAGTTGTGGGAGATCATCGGTCGGCGGCAAGGCAGCAGAGTTCAAGCCAACGGTGAGGCCGGGGCAAATTCGTCTGAAGTCGGAGGTGGTAAATCCAAGTTCGTCAAGTTCCCTAACGGATCTCATAGTGCGTCTCGTTGGATCACTGACGCTTTCCTGCTGAGTGCGTTTCTAGATGATACCTGCGTCCAACAAGGGTACTGGACAGAAGTTGCAGAGTTTGTGACGAGTCTTTCACTACCTTGACTGGATGACTCTTAGATCTTTACATGTTTCCTATCCTGGATTTTCTTCTATGACAATGTCCAGTGATGTTTGCCAAGTACGATAGCAAGCGTTGGACGTGAGAGCATTGTATTCTAACCCTCGTACCGATAGGCGACCATGGCTTCAATCCGATGTACATCCGTACTGAAGCTGCGTAGCTTGACTTGTTGACTTTTGCTTGCCTCGATCGCGAGTGGATCGGTGTCTACCCACTCGTCAGCGGGCACGTCGGCAGAGTCATGGGTGTAGGCCAAGATGTTGAAGACGGTGGGATCGTCAATGATCGGAAGGAACGTCACCGTCGAGACGATCTGCTTCAATATGTACCGAATCTCTGCCTGAATCTCTGCCTCTGGTTTTGGGGGTGGCCTAGGACAACAACGGAATGAGGCGATGGCCTTGTGGAATGAACACCACGTACGGTTCTGCAGCGTCTGCAGGCGGATCGACGAGGTTGATGTCAAACACCCATCGCTCGAGCGGCAGTCGGGTGTCTTTAGAGATGATGGCGAGGACGAGCTGGGTGACAGAGCCAGTCAGGAGCCATTCTGAATATGCATGAGTCGTCTCCAACATGTGTCGTCCTCTAACGCACTGTTGACCTGTGTGAGGATGCTTTGGCAACGTTGAGCCGCTGCACGAGGGTGAGAGAGAGAAAGCGAGGCGCACCGGTCCAAGTAGTTTTCCAGCGCGAGGTCCTGTGTGACGAGCACCGTCTGACCGTACTTTTTGACCATGTGAAAGTCGTCCGAGGGGTAGACACCTCTCTGAAAGAGAATGCTGTAGGAAAAGTGTTTAAAAAAAAGGTTTGGGTCATCGCTGTCGGTGGCGACGTACGTGTTGGCTGCATATTTGAAGAATTCTGTGACGAGATTGGTGGAGCCTTTGAGGGTGATGGCTTGGCGTGTCGGTGCTTGCGACGTCGCCATGATGGTGTCGGTGAAAGGGATGCGATGGTGATCACGTGAGAGTAGTGAGATAAGATCCAACCACTTCTTGATCTCCTACCACGACCACGATGGCCGACGAAATCCCAGTCAATGATCCTACGACCCAGTCCAACTATACAGACATCGAAACAGTACACTTGTCTCTCGATTGGACGGTCGACTTTGACAACAAGTACATTTATGGCTCAGCAACGCACAAGTTGCTCGCAAAATCGGACGTCTCAGAGGTGATGTATGTGCGATCTTTGGCGCTGCATTGGCAGATTTGACTTGCGCGTTTGCAGCTTTGATACACATGTGCTGGACATTCAATCCGTAGAGACAAATGGCAACATCGCCAAGGTTTGTCTTCTTTCGATCGCAACTTAGGCGCACATGCATAATATATTCAGTGGCGACTCGATGCCGAGGATGAAGTCATGGGATCCGCTCTCCACGTCCCCCTTCCATCCACTCGCAAAGGAGAGTCCGTCGTGGTCAAGATCACATACAAGACGACCAAGGAGTGTCCCGCACTGCTCTGGCTCGACAAAGAGTAAATAGATTTGATCCTGATTGAACGCACTCTCAGGTTGTTATGACTAGGCAGACGGAAGGAAAGAAATTCCCGTACTTGTTCAGTCAATGCCAACCAATCCATGCGCGCAGCTTGGCTCCATTGCAAGGTAACCTGGTCCAGTCATTCTGCTCGTGTCTTGACTCACAATCGTCCGTTTAGACACGCCATCTATCAAGCTGGTGCGCACGATCGTTCATCGTATTCGTGCTTCCGTTTACTTTGTTCGCAGACTTACGATGCAAAGGTGACTTCTGTTCTCCCTGTTCTCCTTTCTGCGCTGCGTGTATCGCCACCGGTCGAACCACGACACGGGGGTAAAATCATTGGACAAGACAAGGTCACCTACGAATACAAGCAGGTAGGACTGTCCTTTCATTTGAAACTTGCATGTCGAGACAATCGTTTCTAGCCTCAACCTATTCCTTCTTATCTCCTTGCAATCGCCGCAGGAGACTTGACCTATCTTCCATTTGAAGTACCGGAAGGGAAGACGTGGCGGACCGGAGTATGGTCAGAGCCAAAGTGGGTACAAGACGCGTGGGACGAATTTCATGTTGATGCACCCCGGTAAGCATTCGCGTTTGGTATCAGGTTGCTCGTCCTTATCGCTCTCAGATTCCTTGCTGCTGCCGAGAATCTTGCGGGTCCATACCGGTTCGGCGTCTATGATTTGCTTGTGCTTCCACACTCCTTTCCTTACGGTGGGATGGTACGACGTTCTTTCCCTGAGATATCGCAGAACTTCATGTACATGCGTGTTAGGAAAACCCTTGCATCTCATTTGTTACTCCTAGTGAGTTCGTCATTGGCATTGAAAGATAGATCTAACCTCATCTTGTAGCACTCATCACCGGTGATCGGTCTTTGACCGACGTGGTCATTCACGAGCTCACCCACTCCTGGTTCGGAAATGGGGTGACGTGAGTTCCTACATCTTCGTTATCCATACCATCCACTCATCTACCTTCAGTAACACTCACGCTTCGCACTTTTGGTTGAACGAGGGCTGGACGACCTACATTGAACGACTGTTACAGCAAATTATTCATGACCCGGCCCACCGGGGTTTATCATTTGTCATCGGTTTCAAAGCCCTCAAGGATGCATTGGAACAATTCAAGGACACACCAAGATACCAGAGGCTTATCATTCCGTTCAAGATCGGGGAAGATCCGGATGCGGCTTACAGTCGTGTCCCATACGACAAGGGTGCAAACTTCCTCCTCTTGCTCGGTGCGTCGATCGAGGATAGTGTTTTGTTGTGGATGCTGACAGAGTACTCGCAGAACGAACTCTGGGAGGTGTAGACGTGTTGCTTCCGTATATCAGGAATTATGTAGACACCTTTATAGGCCAAAGCATCTCAACATGGCAGTGGAAGGAACATTTGTACACCTACTTTAGAAGCCAAGCGGACAAGATCAAGGCGCTTGATACAATCGATTGGAAGGTAAGTGTTTCCTTTGTTGTTCAGGAGATGCGCAAGTAGATGGAGCGTGCAGGCCTGGTTTTTCGGCGATGGGACTTCATTACCGACCGAGCTGAAATACGACGAGACGCTTGTTACCATCGCATACGATCTAGCGGAGCGTTGGGACGCCTCCCGCGATGTTGAGGACCCATCCGGTTTGGGTTTCAAACCCTCCGACCTCGACGATCTGGGGAGTAACCAGCGAGGTGCGTGATATCCCTTTTCCTTCTCCTCGACCTGGTGACACGGACCACAGTCATCTTCTTGGAGCGCCTGGAGAGTTATTACAAGCCTCTTCCATCGGGACACCTCTTTTACCTCAACTCGCTCTACGGATTCTCAGAGACCCGGAACGCAGAGATCCGTACCGTGTTTTATCTCCTCGTGCTCAAGGAACCGAACTCGGAGGTGGCGCGGGAGAGCGTGCAGTCAGTCCTGGACTGGGTCGTTGGCAAATACACCGGATATGTTCAGGGACGGATGAAGTTCTGCAGACCGCTCTTCAAGGCGACGAACAAGGTTGACCGTGACCAGACGGTCGCTGCGTACTGCGGTGCTCGCACGCAGTTTCATCCTATCGCACGAAAGTTGATTGAGCAGGTGCGCCGTGTGCGTGTGTGTCACGAATGCCCCAGCTGAGCGCCGTTTTTGTAGGATTTGAAAGTGACTTGTTGACTCTGTTGGCTGGTTCGTTTTGTACGTTTTCGTAGTTGACTCGAGTGTACTCTTTGATGATTGAGTCGGAGATGCAAATTGAAAGATCCAACGTCATCATGCTCGGCCTGCTCCTTCTGATTGGTACGTCGGTCGGTAGAGTGTTTGAAGAACTAACATAGGGAGGTATGGTGTCCGTACATGAAGAACTATGCGGACACCTTTACCATTGTCCCTGGTCACCCTTCTCTACAGTTGCGAAAATCCTCTTTCTTCCACACACGACCCAACGCGGCGGACAAAAAAACCTCGAGACTGTTGGGCGAGAAAGAACGGGCGTCGCACGCCTACTCCCTCCTGCTACTGCGACATCACCAGACTCGACGCATGTCTTTTTAAAGGGTTCGGATCGCCCACTGGCCCCCACATCTAGGTGCCGCCTGCAAAGCCTCACGGACAATTCCTCCATACCAAGACGAAACCATATTTACGCTCGTCGTGAACCTGTGCGTATTTTTCATCATTTAATCATAGGATTGGGCCCTGCCTTGTTCGCTCACTGGCGAGTCCAAACATTGCAAAGGGTTTGTTTGTCTGCCCAGGACCCTCCATTCCGTCGTTTGATCACTGGGTGTATCCTATTATCGAGCGTGACAAGGACTGTCGCGCTTCTCGGCATGCGCCCAGCTCGACTGCACAGCCAGCATGAATGTGCCTTAGTAAAACGTAGCGGGCCCAGTTCACGCGTACAGGATAATACTACGATGACGGGAAAGAAGAGGAAACGGGAACAACACGGTGCGGCTTGACTATTCACAGACTACCAGTCGTGATCCTTCAAATCTCGTCCTATGCGAATCAAAGGATACAATAACCGTGAGGCATATGTAAGTCGAGCAGAGCACCAGCACCAAGGTAATTGAAATCCAGTCGACAAGACGAGACTGCAGACGAAAGCAAGTCATGTACCAAGCGCGACCGTTCATGTAAAGCAAAACGGAAACAGAAACAGGGCTAGAACAAGGTCAGGCACCAAGATGTATGTAAAGAATCTGCTGATCCATTGGCAAATCCACCATCCTCAGCGCCTTCCGCAGTGCCTGGGCTGCACGGGTGTGATCAAGACTGTCCGTCTCGTGCACCATCAACTTGTAAAACGCCGAGGTGACCTTGTCCGTCTCCGAATCATCCACCGCTAGCATGGTCCCGATCACAGAACGAAAGCCGACAAACTGCATCGCAGACGCAAGATGGATCACCTCATCTGGACTCTCCTTGTCCCCAACGGTCGTCTGACAGGCGGAGAGGTACGCAAATTCGGGGTTTTGCAGATCGCATTGGATGATGCGTTGGATCGTGAAGCGTCCATCGTGGAGCGCAAACGCAGAGTCGAAGGGCTGTGTCTGGTTCGGGATGCCATGACAGGCAAAGTGGACCCATTCGTTCTGAGTCAGCTCGTGGGTGACTGCGGGAATACAAGCGGCCGATCCCTCCATGCACGCGAATTGCGCAGTGCCGTCGACAAGGTGGCCAATGTTGGCCAGCTCGATACTGACAGAGGGGAGTTCGTTTGCGCCAGTGGCTTGTGCTTGACCGATGGCAACAAAGTGCGTCTTTTCGGTATTGGACCTCGTCGGACCGGGCCGTCTCGCGCGAATGAGAGCCGTCAAGGTGGTGGTGTAGGACGAGATGTAGAGATCTGAGACACCCTTCTTGCCCTTCCTGTACGGAGCGGCAGCGTGGAGTGGCAAGAGAGAGAACTCGGCAGTGGGACACCACCATATGCGCGAGCCGCGCGGACAGACTGTCTCGAGAAAGTCGATGATGCGCGACACCACCGCGTCCCAGAGTTGGCGCAAAAAGGTCATAAAGCTCTTCTCGACTTCCTTGTCCTTTGGCCGATTCATCTTTGCAAACTTTGTCAGAGCATGGAGCGTGGACGTCATCTCTCGAACATCTCCTCTGGTGATAGACAGTGGGATATGAATAGGGTCCTCGTCAGCAAACACGACAAGGGCATCACAGCCGTATTTACTGGCATTCACGATGATGACAGGGCCGTTGTTGGCTGCACGTCGGAGATCGGAAAACAGGGATGGAAGAAGGAATCGAGAGAGACCGGGTAGCGCGCGAATTCTGGACACCAGTTTTTGGAGCTCCAGGTTGAGACGGCAGACGCGATCGTGTTGGTCCGCCCCAGGCGATTGAAGAGCGATGCGGATGAGTGAGGTCAACCGGGTGTACTCGTCTGCTAATTCGTTGCCTGCTGGGCCTGATGCGATGACGTCGTCGAGTGGGGAACGGAGTCGAGTGAGCTGGCTCCAGAAAACGCCACGACCTTGCTCGAGGAGTTCGACTGCTTTCGTGAGAGATTGATTGCGAAGACAAGCTGAGAAGGCATCTGCTGCGAGCGACGACGAAAAGGTCTTGAGGACAGTAAGGTGTTGAGGTAGTGACGGAAGAGCAGTCAAATGTTCAACGAATAAACGAAGAGTCGTTTCATAGGCAAGAATGGTGGTAGGGTGGTGGAATTCTTCCGCCGAGTTGACCCATGCCTTGGCAGCGGACAGATCAAGCGAAGAAACCGTTTGAGATATGTGCTCCAGCTCCGCATAGAGATTGAAGAGCTCTTGTTTATCATCAACATAACCTAGATGTGTGAACCGACTCTGATAGAACTCTGCTAGATGTTCCAGCGTCATTGATCGATGGGGGTGGCCGGGTTGACGAAGTTTCAGCGCATCCTGACAGAGGAGAATGGCCTCGTTGAGGTCATCAATACCCTGGAGTTGCTGGTACCGAGTAGAGAGACATAATGCAACGCTGTCCAAAGACATTGACCGATCTGGGTGTCCTGATGGACGCAGAGAGAGAGCTTCTTGCCCAAGGGCGATAGCCTCATTGAGATCATCAATCGCCCCAAGTCGCTTGTATCGAATGGAGAGATGGTTTGCGATGTTGCTCAAAGATGTAGACCGAAGCGGGTTACCCAAAGGGCAGAGTGACACTGCCTCTCGACCGAAAACGATGGCCTCATCAAGGTCATCGATCGTCCCAAGTTGCTTGTACCGAGTAGTAAGGTACAGTGCAACGTTGTTTAAAGACGTTGGCCGAAGCGGGTGTCCCGACGGACAAAGCGACAGTGCATCTCTGGCAAGCAGAATGGCTTCATCGAGGTCATCTATCCCCCCGAGCTGCTGGTACCGAATTGAGAGGAAAAACGCAACGTTGGTCAAACACGTAGGTCTGAGCGGAGTTCCCGGTGGACAAAGTGAGAGAGAATCTCTACCGAGGACGATGGCTTCGTCAAGGTCGTCCATTCCCCCCAGCTGCTTGTAACGAGTGGAGAGGTAGTTTGAAACATTGTTAAGAGTCGTCGCCCGAAGTGGGTGCCCCGGTGTGCAAAGCGATAACGATTCTCTGGCAAGAGCAATGGCCTCGTCGAGATCATCCACCCCCCCAAGCTGCTTGTAGCGCGTAGAGAGATAAAATCCAATATTGTTCAAGGACGTCGGTCGAAGCGAGTGTCCTAGAGGGCATAGTGATAGTGATTCTCTGCCGAGGACAACTGCTTCGTCGAGGTCTTCTATTTTCCCAATCTGTTTGTATCGGGAGGAGAGATAAAGTGCGACGTTGTTCAGAGATGTCGGCCGAAGTGGATCCCCTGGCGTGCAAAGCACCAGCGAATCTCTTCCATGGACAATAGCCTTGTCGAGATCATCGATTTCCCCGAGCTGATCGTACCGTGTGGAGAGAAAGAATGAAAGGTTGCTCAAGCATGTTGATCTAAGCAAGTTCCCCGGTGGGCAAAGTGACAGCGCATCTTGGCCATGGACTACAGCCTCATTGAGATCTTCGATCCTGCCAAGCTGCTGGTATCGGGTGGTGAGGTAAAGGGCGACGCTGTTGAGATACTCTAATCTATGCCTGTGGCTTGGTGGGAGACAAGATAATGCGTCTCGAGCGAACACGATGGCTTCGTCGAGGGCTTCGATCCTCCCAGATTGTTCATACTGGCTGTAGAATTGGCCCGAACGTTGAATCAAGGCAGTGTGATCTAGGTCCAGACACCTCAGTTTGCTGCTGTGCAGGCCAGTGAGTTATGATAGAAACAAGTACCCTTTGAACGCGGAGAACGTTTGAACATGGCTCCTTTGGAACTTTACGCTGGAGTGCTGTGCAGTAGCGAGCGTTAACGCAGGGTCGTGCGGTGATGAACAGGCTGGAGGTGGCATACGGAAAGCCGGACCGTCACGAACCGTACTTGCCAGCGGGACCTCACTGAAAGTCCTAACCTGCAGGAGAGTGGTACATCGTTGACCTCAGACAGGACAGACCTGATCGTGTTCAACCATTTGCTCATCGGGGGCCAAGGCCAACACTCAGATCCCAGATTCGACATACTACAATAGCATCGATACACAGTATCTATCTTCGCGTGCTCATTCCCTATCATATTTCACGAATCTGAACAACTGATGGCGAGAGGGAACAACAAACGCCTCGACCAAAATCTGTGGCATGAATGAATAAACTGTGATATCACCAAGGGAAAGTCATTTACCGCGGAGAAGGGTTCTTCGGAAGCAACCGTCCATCCAAGGCTAGGTCTGAAAGGGTTCAGTTCGATTCTAAACGATAAATTAGAGTCAAACACAGGTTGACAACCAATGCGCGGGCGCCACCAACGAGTACGCATCATGTTCTTCGTAGTATCGGAGGCGCCACTCTCGATCTTCATCAGCTCTCTCGGTAACAATGACATGCTTGTGATCCTTTTCGCCAGTGTACGGGCGTATGTCCTTGAGGGCGAACCGATAAACCCAGGGATCCGACTGCTGAGTGACATTCCACTATAGACAGGATGAGCATCATATTCCTGTCGGAAGTGAGAATTCACATACGACAATGTAATCCGCATTGTTGTAAACGTTGAAATCAACTCCGGCGCGCAACTCGCCATAGATACCTGTGCCCTGCCTGGGTCCGCTGATGAGAGAGACAATTCTGTACGTTCCAGTGGGAGGCGGCTTGCAAGACATGAATACAAGGGATGTGGGGGCTCGAGTACGTATATGGCTTTGCGAGTCGCTGTCGCTTTATAGCGGGAGAAGGGTCAAACAGACGAAAACAGGGAGCTGTTGTAGTTTCATATCGATAAGACTGTCCAAATGGATGAGTCCGATATGAAGCACGGCACCCACATCATATCCAATGTGGCGGGACCTGGGCCCTATTTTTTTGTTTCGGGTGAACTGATCGCGAGATCATGACACTGTCCGAGTTTGATGTGCAAAATGGGCACAAGGCCTCGAGGCAATAGCGTTCCAGGGTATCCTGGCACCACTCCAAATCCGTCCTGACCCCAAAACCGTGTTCCATTCTGCCATGTTCATATGGAATAAATATCGGATCTATCCATCTCCCTTCACATTGCACTACCAAAGGTAAAGTAGAGCATTGATTTGCGGATTAAGGCGCATGAGGCGTGTATCTGCTGTAAATCTCTGAGCTCAGTAGATCTGTGGCAAACTTAGGACGGTTTCAACTACACAGTCACTCACGATGAAAGTCGTATCCCGCGTGTTAGACCGTTATCAGAATCGAGGTACGTTTTTGGAACCTCCCGATTTGCTAGACCAAACTATCGGAAGGCCGTCCTTCTGACGATATCTCCACTACCTTGACAGACATCGAGGTTTGATGACTAGCCTTGTAGAGGTGCGTTGGGTCTTCATATCCGCTCGAATCGCCCCCTCGGCACCATTCGTTTGCATCCCTTCTCACCTGTGTTCCACCTCCGTCCCCTTGTTTGCTGCCACGTCGCTCATTCTCCCCATCATGCGCCTTGGCCTCACATTTTTCGTGCATCTATGCCATTTTATCAGCGCATGCACGGTTTCATCTGTTTACATCCACTCACCGTTCATGTCCACTTGTCTGATGCACCCGCTCACGCGAGTCTCGCACGACCCACTTAGCTGTATCATATACATCCGCCCCTATTCACATCCTACACAGTCGAAAGCGACACGAATGAAGGAGGCATACCATCAACTATCCAGAACCAGTGGGCGTGTCACAGACAGACGAAGCATGACCCAGTAGGGCAACTGTCAGTCCATACAAAGAGATCGATGAGTGATGACGCTCCTCATAAAATGATCCCAGAGCTGCTTGTTGTGGCAAAACGAACACGTGTGGTGGTGGGTATTGACAAGAGGAAACGCCAACCGCTCGAGCGACATGAGCAAATGTACAAGTCGACCATGGCAGTGATAATGACATCGCTGAGCTGAGAGTGCTGCCTTAAAAAGTTGAAGTAGCGAAGACGTCCGTGACGCGAGCCACCGACAGACAGGATTAGACGAGTTGGAAGGTTGAACGATTGACCATAGTCGTCGTGCATACTGGGACTCGTAGAGAATCACGAGCTGCAGGTACCGAGTGGAGCGCCTGGAGAGACGTAACGCAGCACTTTCCAAACACGTTGACTGATCTTGTTGCCCTGGTGAGCAACGTGAGTGTGCCCCATCCCAGAACGATAATCTCATTCAGGTGATCTTGTAACACACAGAGATATAGTTTGTAAAACTGTTCAAAAAGTCAAAGGAGATTCCCTGGCAGGGTGCTGAATGGTAATCGAACACGCATACAGGTGTGCCCGATGACCAAACCCCGCGCATAAGTGACCCATGCGACCAGCCTATCCCGTTCATAAAGCGAATTCAAAAGGGCAAAGCGCTGAATACACGTACGAGGTACACCTCATTTCAGGGCAGGCGACCCTTACAAGCAACCTTATTTATCATTCCTCTTGATCTCCTGTCGTTAATGTTCATGTCAACAAGCTGGGAGACGACCGGTGCTGATCTTCAGACAAGAATCTTCCCGGTTCGTTGAAATACACTCCTTCAACACCAATGTAGTTACATTCGCAGAAAACGGGGAGTATCTTGTCGTTCGTGGCCTGATGGGTGTTCGAGTGTGGCGAGTGAAAGATGGCAAGCAAGTGGCGAAAAGCCGGCGAAGAGAAGTGTTTGCTGTGTCGCCGCCTCAAAGGACGGAAATTCTCTATTTCAAGGAAATTGAGGCAGCTTGATCACTTACCCTCTTGTGCCTGGCGTTAATGTCCATGTCAACGACAACGAGCGGTGGGTACCGGGTTGAAGACGAATCTAGATGGGTGCTGATTGTTAGACAAGATCCTTCCCGGCTCATGGAAATCGATCCCGGCTATGATGTTGAAGCAGTCGCATTTTCAGCAAACGGCGAGTATCTCGTCGGTGGTGGCTTGCAAGGCATTCGAATATGGCGAGTGAAGGATGGCGAACAAGTGGTGAAGCTGCGAATAGAACAGCCTGGTGCTTGGTACGTTGCCACCTCCAAGGACGGTAGATGGATCGCTGCGGGTTCATGGAGTGGTCAGCTATCGCTTTGGGACGCAACAACCTACGAAAACGTTTGGACACACAAAACGGGGAGATTTCAAGACGTCGATTTCTCGCCGGATTCGACTCGACTGGTCACCGCAGAGGCTGTAAACAAGGCCGTTATTTGGGATGTCGCAACTCGCAAACAACTACTCACCCTCGACCACGACAGGTTCATCTCAGCAGCCAAATATTCTCCACAGGGAGACCGAATCGCAACGGTGACTGGAAAAGCAGTCCGAGTCTGGAACAGCGGCGATGGTCACTTGCTTGTCCACGTCGAATTAGACAAGATTACTCGACACAACACGGCTCTGTTCTGGTCCAACGACCGCCTCTTTGTCAGAACTGAGGACGACAAAATAAATGATATCGATGCAACCACTGGGACAGTCATTTCACAGTGGACAGTCCCTCATGGCCCCTCCCCACGCATTTCCGTACCGCGACACGGGCAATTTATCGCGCACTCTGCAGGGGATACTATCGCGTTTTTGGACACCTCGACGCATACCCAACTCTGTTCCATCCCATTCCAGGATAGCATAAGTTCGATGGCGTTCTCTCCGAATGACCATCTCCTTGCAGTTGCTGGATGGGCTGGAAAAGTCAGCGTGAAAAGCCTCTCTCCCATCGCAGTGCGTGCCATACTGTGTCTTCCATCCACTTACCCTCTCACTAACGCCTCTCATCTCTAGGAACCAGAGATTCTAATCGACAACACTGTACTTGATCTGTGGAAAAACGGGCAACTTCCTGATGTCGAAGCGTCATTGACTATAGCAATCTCGACATCCCAGCACACTCATCATGCACTTGCTAGTCGAGCCATTATCAGGGCACGCTTGGGAGAGCGGGACACAGCAATCAACGATGCTAAACAAGTGTGTTTCTCTTGCTTACATGCACGCTGACGCTAATATACGCCAAGTCTATTGAAATTCAACGATCCGTGATTGGCTATATTGCATACTGTGTGGCCCTCATAGGCAGTGGAGAAGTAGATGAAGTGCGTCGCGTGTGCGACATTGCGTGTCACTATTTTCAACCAACGCACGTTACCACTCTCCTTCTCATCAAGGCATGTCTTTCATTATAATGTTTGGTTTTCCTTCAACCTTTCATGATTAGGCTGTCGTTTTGTTCCTTTCCGGTGCACACAAGGACGCAATATCACGCATGGACGACCTCATTACTGCCGTACTCATTGACTCGACACTATATGTAGTACAGGTGCGTAAAGACGTTCTATCGTATGTTAGTGTCACCACTGACGCTTCCAGTAGGCATACATGTACCTTCTCCTCGGAAATTCGCAGATGGAGAAGGGCGACCATGAACATGCAATACATCTATATGAAAATGCACAGGCCAAGCTGGGTAACCGCACGGATCAACCACCATTGATAGTCTCATTGGTATATCTCTTGCTACTTTGTACTTTCCCAAGACAGACCACTATTTCGAACAGATTTCGGGATGGAAGTTTGAAGATTTGGCATTCGGAATCGAGCAGCGGCTTTGCGAGGCTTTCTGTGCATCTGGTCGGACAAGAGAGGCGAGCGAACATCTACTCCGTATGGTAAACCAGGTCAACATGACTGATTCCATCAAGGCATGGATGTGCGGTAGGCCATGTTCTACCTAACCATCAATCCACTCACTATTGAACTTTTCTTAGGGTTGATGCATCGATGTCTTTCTACGCCAGTGAACGCTGGCGAGGCGAGCCGGGAGGTTACGGGCGCGAGTAATACGCCGAGTTCGCCTTTACTGAAAGAGTGGACAAGAATCAAATTGGAGACTGAGCCATGGGACAGCGTCTTGGCTGCCGCCGCCGATGTGAGTCTTCTTTGCTGTCGTATATCATTCGTGTCTCAATGTCACCTTTGCCAATAGTTTGTACTTCCTGTATTTTCAATCTATCGAGTCATATGTGAGCGTCTGGAGACAACGGGTCATCTAGTACACGCGGTCGCATGTATGCGTCAGATGTGTACTGAACATGGACAGGCGATAGTTGAAGAACAGGAAAACTGGATTCTGGGTGAGTGGTTATGTCTACAGTATATGTGAAACCTACATGATTATCTTTACTTTACCAGACTTTAAATCTCGGTGCCAGGGAAAACTGGAGGACCTTGGAGACCATGCACTAAATGTCGAAGAATACGATGAGGCCATCTTGCAGTACACGATTGCAATATCGCTGGATCCTACCGCTCCCCAAGACTTGTTGGTCAAGCGGAGCAATGCACACGCGGGAAAGGATGCGTGGCAGGATGCCCTGAAAGACGCAAATGAGGTAACGATTCTGATCGGTTCATAATTCATGCCACTAACGGGGGATTCTCAGGCGATTCTGCTTGATCCATCCTCTCCGTGGGGATACAAGAGGAAGCACGAAGCATTGCATGGCGCAGGGCACTATGAGGACGCCATAGACGCATTCGAGACGATGCTCTCAAAGATCTCACAGTCGCCTCATCCGGAGATTCATGGTATCGTTAACCATATTATACTGATGATTTCCTATTGATATTCTGTCGTAGAACAGTCCCTTTACTACATCACGCCAGAACAGACTAAAAAAGCTGTTCGAACGATCATTCAAACTGTCATTCGTGATTTCCCATTGGTCCTCATCAACACCACTTCTGGTCGCCTCTGTGACAGGTTAGAGCAAGCTACCATATTCGAATCGATGCCACCCTTTGCAGAGCTTGTTTCTTCCATGACCACTGAAATCGATCATGGTCACATCGAGCACGTCGTTCGGGAATTCTATTCCTATGTCATGTTCTCGCATACATGGCAAGAGAATGAACCCCTGTTCGACCTTGTTACAAAAATCCTGGTTTACGATCTCGAAAAATGTCCGACCCACGAAAAGCTACAAATGTTTTGCAAAGTAGTACAGGACAGTGGATTCAGATGGGCGTGGAGCGATACATGCTGTATCGATAAAACGGATCATTTTGTACTCCAGGAAGCACTGGTCAGCATGTTCAAGTGGTACGCAAACTCTGCCATGACCATCATCTTCCTCCTTGGGGTCAGCCGACTAGCGGAGCCTGGTGCTCTGGTAGAGAGCTTATGGAACTCGCGCGGGTGGACTCTGCAAGAGTATCATGCATCCTCGGTAGTTCGATTCTATACCGAGGACTGGACACCCTATCTAGGTCTTGACATCTACAACCACAAGGAGTCGCCAGAGATCATCTCAGAGATGGAAGCGGCGACAGGGATCTCAGCACGAGCACTGGTGGGACTCCGGCCAGGCTTAGACGACATCCGTGAAAAGCTTCGTCTGGCTTCGACACGAAGAACCACACGGATTGAGGATGCAGCTTACTCGTTGCTCGGAATTTTTTCTGTCCCCTTACCCATAACATATGGAGCAGGGGACAAGGCACTCGGGCAGCTATTGGCACAGCTCCTCACTAGCTCTGGGGACACAAGCATTCTCGCATGGACGGGAGGGTCTGGAAGCTATAACAGCTGTCTTCCAGCTAGCATTGGTGTATTCAACGAATCTCCGACGATGCACATCCCCTCGCCAATTTCCAATACAGAAATGATAGCAATCACCGCTGGGTTGCGTTCCTTCGATCTCTCCTTGGCTACAAGGCTATATGACCAGCTGCATGGACTCTCTGTACCTGCCTTTGCGGGACGTCGAATGAAACTACCGTGTCTCACCTTCAAACTCGGACGGGTATCCACTTCTCAGAATGGGTCGGTTTTTCGAGCACAGACAACAGCGCTGGGTATAGTAGAGATCAGGACCGACGAAGATCTCTCCCGACTGGATTCGTTGTGCCTTGTTCATCCTTGGATCGACTTTCTTCTTGACCGACACCCGGTTGGGAGTGTATCAGAGACGTTCGTTGAGGAGAGTGTGGACGCTCCGTCACCCGTTTCAGGCGAATTACCATCGCTGCCTGGTCCCTCTCGTATCACATCCGCGACGGCAAGCACTCGAACGACACGATTTATCCCTCGCATCTCGGGTCTGCCTTTTGTTCGAGGTCGCAATCTATCAACTCAAGACAGCGCATCACTCTTGCCTCCTTCGACTCTGTCGCCAAACGAAAAGGAGACGGGCGTCGTCCAATTCATCGCTCGACTTGGACGACCGTTTGGTGCCCTCTTGCTCGCACAGAACCGCCGGAATGTGGAGGAGTACAGGAGGGTCGCTACGCACGGTGTGATCAAGGTTCAAGTGGAGATCACGCCGACGACGTTGGAGAAGATGACGCGGGGTGTACGAATGTTGGACGCGCTTTGAAGTGAACTGTGAGATTTGATTTTTTTTTCCACTGCCATCCCGCAGTATCTCTCCTTCCTCAACACTCATGGAATCATAATCGACCATTCTGAAGAAGATGCGGCCACAAGTATGATGTCAACCATTACGTACGGACTGTGAAGAAAATCAACGAGTCGATTCGTTGTCTGCACACCCTCGTATAAGTTCGATAATGAAATGGTCCAATCAGAATATTTGGTTGCTACAGAGCAGACGCAGGGGATGAAGAACAAAACACAGCGCACGCCTCATGGTATGAAATTAGGTACTAAAATGTGCATAAAGACATGAATATATTGTGTCCGCTGATTTTAACACGTTTCGCGATGCACATACTGCTGTCCTGGCGGGTGTAATCCAATCGACCTGATTCCAGGAGGGTAAACCCGTGATCCTGAAAATCCCTTAAGACAATACGAATCGTCCGTCATGCAGAGCAATCCGGCGTCGAATTACAGTCACTGATCCAGGTTCCTTTACCATGCGGGGTGCGCCCATTCGTTCCTGTGCATTCGTTGTGGAAATGCATGCGCTCTCTAAACGACGTTTGCGAAACCGTACGCGGGTTGACGAATCTTGCGCTGTTCGGTGCAAACGAAGAAAAGTTCACCTATGAGACTAGCTTGTGCTCGACCGATGTTGATGAAGCGTTTCATTCAAAGATCTGCTAAACGAGGGCATCCGACACGAACAAGGAACCCCAAGGTGGAATTCTTCTGCAAAGCGGACAGATCAGCTGAGGAGACTGTTTGAGATACATGCGCCAGTGCTGGGTTTTCTTGCTAACCAGTGTTCAAAGTGGCCGCTACAACTTTGCGTTACATCGGAAAATGTTATCAGCCCATGAATTAGTAGAGAAGGGATGACGGCAACCCAATATCCATGCAGGTATGTCTGATGACGAAACGCTGCGCACTGATCCAAGAGGTCTAGGTCATTCGTAAAGCGAGGAAAGGATCCCGTTTGCACAATGGAGAACAAAAAAAAGGGGGACACACGGGTGAAGCGCCGAAAACAGAGCTATTTCAAGGAAAGGCAAGCTGTACACACAGCTTGCCCACTTACTCTCACTTGTCATGTCTGGCGCCAATGTCCCCTCGACGACGACGCGCGGTGCGTACTGAAAAGATGAACCCAGATGGTGCTAATTATCAGACAAGGTCTTCCTCAGCGCGTTGAAATCAACGCCGGCAGCTACGTTGATGCAGTGGCATTCACAGCAAATGGCGAGTATCTTGTCAGTGGTGGCGGTGGAGGCGTTCAAGTGTGGCAAGTCAAAGATGCCAAACAAGTGGCGAAGTTGCCAACAAAAGAAGGGATTTGCTGTGTCGCTGTCTCCAAGGATGGCAAATGGATCGCAGCGGGAACGTGGGAAACTTGTGGACTATTCGTTTGGGACGCAACGACATACGAAAACGTCTTGACACAAACAAAGGTGGACATTCTCGATATCGATTTCTCGCCAGACTCAACTCGACTCGTTACTGCCGAATTCGAACACCATGCGGCCGTTATTTGGGATACTACGACCTTTGGACGAGTGCGCACACTCAGACATGCCAACGGAGGGGTCAGAACAGCAAAATATTCTCCTCAAGGTGACCAGATTGCGACAATCTCTTTGCATTCTGTCCATGTCTGGGACGGCATTTATGGTCGCTTACTTGCTGACATCAAATTGTACCCGATCGCCATACAGCACCATATTCCTCTCCTCTGGTTAAGCACTACCAACCACCTTCTCGTCAGGACTGACGACGATGTCATGAACGAAATCGATGCAACCACTGGGAAGGTCATCTCAGGGTGGTCAACTCCTCGTCGCGACGACCGCTTTCCTATTCCTAAATTGTGCATGGTCTCCATGCCACAGCATCGACGATTCATTGCATACTTTAATGCAGAGAACATCATTAAGCTTCGGGACACTTCATCACATGTCCTTCCTTATACCATCCAACACGATCGTGATATACGTTCGATCGCATTCTCTCCGGATGATCGGCTTCTTGCGATTGTTGGGCGGAATGGCCGAATCAGTGTGAAAAGACCATTTTGTATCGCAGTGCGTGTTGTGTTGTCTTCCTTCAACCGATCCTCACCTAATTTCACTCTAGGAACCGCAAATTCGAATTGATAGTGCTGTGCTTGAACTGTGGAAGAATGGCCAACTCACCGATGTTGATGCGTCATTGACCGCAGCAATCTCGACACCGCAGCACACTCATCATACATTCGCTAGTCGAGCCATAATCCGTGCACGCTTGGGGCAGTGGGATGCAGCAATCGATGATGCTGAAAGGGTGCCTGTTTCTCTTCACTTGCATACATAATTGCTAATGCCACTCTACGAAGTCCATTGAAATTAAACGATCCGTGATTACCCACATTGCATATTGCGTCGCCCTTGTCAGCAGTGGGAAAGTAGATGACGGATGTCGAGCGTGCGACGTTGCGTGCCAGTATTTTCATTCAACTCACGTTACCATTTTCCTTCTCACCAAGGTGTGTCTTTCGTGATAACGCTTGGTTGTTCTTCACCCTCTCTTGATCAGGCTGTCGTTCTATTTATCGCCAGACAACACAAGGATGCAATATCGCGTATGGACGACCTCATTGCTTCCTTGCCATTCGATCCGACACTATATGTAGTACAGGTACATCCGAAAAGATGTGCTGTCATATAGAGGTGTCACTACTGATGCTTCCAATAGGCATACATGTATCTTCTCCTTGGAAACTTGCAGATGGAGAGAGGGGATTATGAGCATGCAATACAGTTGTATGAGTATGCACAGGTCAAGCTGGGTAATCGCACAGATCAACCACCACTGACAATCTTATTGGTATATTTCCTATTGCCTTGCACTTTCCTGAAACTGACCAGCATTTCGGACAGATTACAGGATGGAGGTTGAAAAATATTGCATTTTTGATCCAGCAACGTCTTTGTGAGGCTTTCTGCGCATCTGGTCGGATAGGAGAGGCAAGCGAGTGGTTACTGCATACTGTAAACCAGGATGCCAATATGACTGATGCCATCAAAATATGGATTTGCGGTGAGCTATGGTTCTACTTTCCATTTTGCTGCACGTCTTAAACACCACCACAGATTTGATGCAACGATGTCTTTCTATGCCTGTAAACAATGCTAGCGTCAGCCTGGAACCTGCAAGCATGTCACCGATGTCTCGAGAGATGTCCCTAGTATCACATCACATGACACCGTTGCTGAGAGAGTGGACAAGTTTAAAACTGCTGACTGCATCGTGGAATGAAGTCCTGGCAATTACAGCCAGTGTGAGTATGTTTTGTCAACGTATCCCCTGTATCCTAACATCCTTCTCATCCATAGTTTGATATTTCGAGATTTGTGATCTATAACATTATATGTGAGTGTCTGGAAGCAATGGGTCGTTTAGTAGGCGCAGTCGCATGTTTGCTTTATATGTGCACCGAACTGGAACAGGAGATAGATGACAAACAGGCGAATTGGATTCAGGGTGAGCGGTAATGTCTATGATACATGCGACTTTTACATGACCTTTCTCTACCAGATTTCAGATCACGGTGTCGTAGAAAACTGGAGGACCTCGGAGACAACACGATGGATGCTGGGGAATACGATGAGGCCATCTTGCAGTACACAACTGCATTGTCGCTGAATCCTGCTGCTCCGCAAAATTTACTGGCGAAGCGGAGCAAGGCTTGTGTGGGAAAGGGCAAGTGGGAGGATGCCCTGAATGATGCAAATGAGGTGAAGGTTCTAACTAGACCACATGCATGCATGCTAACGAGGGCTTCTTAGGTTATCAGGCTCGATCCATCCTCACCAAGAGGATATGAGAGGAAGCATGAAGCCTTGCGTGGCGCAGGCCACCACGAGGATGCCATAGACGCATTCGAGTTGATGCTCTCAAAGATGTCACAGTCATCTGATCCAGCATTTCGAGGTATTGCCAATCATACTCTACTGATGATTGTCTGTTAATATTTTGTCATAGGGCGAGCTCGTCCCTATGTCACGCCAGAAGAGACAACAAAAGCTATTCGAACGATCGTTCAGAGTGTCATTCGTGACTTTCCGTTAGTCCTCATTGATACCACTTCCGGTCGTCTCTATGACAGATCAGAGCAAGCTACCGTATTCGAATCGATACCAGCCTTTGCAGAACTCGTTTCGTCCATGACTACAGAAATCGACCATGCGCGCATTGAACAGGTCGTCCGAGAATTCTACTCCTATGCCACATTCTCGCATACATGGCAAGAAAACGAACCTCTGTTTGATCTTCTTACAAAAATTCTGGTTTACGATCTCGAAAAGTACCCGACTCACGAGAAACTGCAAATGTTTTGCAAGATCGTACGGGATGCAGGATTCAGATGGGCATGGAGTGATACATGCTGTATCGATAAAACGGATCATGTTGTACTCCAGGAGGCGCTAGTTAGCATGTTCAAGTGGTACGCAAACTCTGCCATGACCATCATCTTTCTCCTTGGGGTTAGTCGACTGGCGGAGCCTGGTGCTCTGGTAGAGAGCTTATGGAACTCGCGCGGATGGACTCTGCAAGAGTATCATGCTTCCCCGGTAGTTCGATTCTATACCGAGGACTGGACACCGTACCTAGGGCTTGACATCTACAACCACAAGGAGTCGCCAGAGATCATCTCAGAGATGGAGGCAGCGACAGGTGTCTCAGCACAAGCCCTGATAGGACTCCGACCAGGATTGGACGACATCCGTGACAAGCTTCGGCTTGCTTCGACACGGAACACAACGCGGGTCGAGGATGCAGCTTACTCGTTGCTCGGAATTTTCTCTGTCTCGTTGCCGGTTACATATGGAGACGGGGACAAGGCACTCGGGCAGCTATTGGCACAGTTACTCACTAGCTCTGGGGACACAAGCATTCTTGCATGGACGGGGAAATCGGGCAGCTTCAACAGCTGTCTTCCGGCGGGTATTATCGTGTTCAATGATCTTCCGACGACACACATTCCCCCACCCATTCCCAATGCAGAAATGGTGGCCATCACCACGAGGCCGCGTTCCCTCGATCTCCCATTGGTGACAGGGTTATATGATCAGTTGCATGGACTTTCTGTGCCCTCATTTGCAGGACGTCGACTAAAATTGCCGTGTCTCGCCTTCAAACTCGGACAAGTATCTGCGTCTCAGAATGGGTCTGTTTTCCGTGCACAGACCTCAGGACTTGGTATCGTAGAGATCAAGACCAAGGAAGATCTCTCCCGATTGGATTCTTTATGCCTCGTTCACCCATGGATAGACTTTCTCCTTGATCGACACCCGGTTGGAAATGTGTCGGGGAGAATTGCCGAGGAGAGTGTAGATGATCGGTCATCTGTACTAGCTGCATTTCCGTCCCTCCCTGGACCCTCCCAGATTGCCCTGGCGACTCAACACACACGAACGGCGCGCTTCATCCCTCGCCTTCCAGGTCTGCCCTTTGGCCGAAGGCGCCAACTGGCGTCTCAGGACAACGCATCACTCTTGCCTCCTTCGACTGTGTCGCCAACGGAGAGGGAGACACGTGTTGTCCAATTCATCGCTCGACTTGGACAGCCGTTTGGTGCGCTCTTGCTCGCGCGAAATCGCCGTAATGTGGAAGAATACAGGCGGGTTGCTACGGACAGTCTGATTAGGGTTCAGGTCGAGGATATGTCGCTGACGACGCTGGGGAAGATGATACAGGGTGTACGGATGTTGGACGTGCTCTGAGGTGACTCATCCAGTTCAAGCTCTATGTACTCATTCAAAGACTGTTGATGGGGTGGCGGTTACTCTTGTCGAGCGTATAACTATCCTCACATATGGTGATTCGTGGCGCACTCAACGACACGGTATCATTGGGGAAGACCTATGAACTTGGTGAGGACTCACACGACTAGCTCTGACCAAGACGCCAAGCGCCACCAAGCTGATTACTTTTCTGTTCGCGGCAGCGTCAATCCGATCGTTCGATAACAGCACACTTCTTGAGATATACTTTGAACAAGACCATTGGAAAGCATAACGCCTTGTTCTTATCTACTCACGCAACTGGAGCTTACCACATCCCAAA
>JBBPTN010000241.1:0-28894 GCA_038094075.1 Xerocomus spinulosus | reverse complement strand
AAAAACTTGGTGGATTCTCTGGATGTTCAACTCAAGAGCTATGAATTCCCCTACAAACATAAGACGTCCAGCATTCCGGTGCGTCACGTGCGTGTCGCTGGCGGCGACGTTGTCGGGGAGGCAGGACGATTTCTGGTTGCGCAATGGCTGTGTGTAAAGCCGATGATATCGCAGTTTCAACGTCGCCGTTAAATCTGTCTCATCACAGGAGGACAGGCCAGAGCGCAGTCGTAACGCAAAGGCGATGGGCCACGCGCTTTTACTAAGGTTCCGTTGCACGAAGCGGCAAAGACTCAGGAGGACGAGGCAAAACCAGCAGGGGTCAGCCCAGACGCTTTTCGCGACGATCGACTGATCGCGCAGGAGATGAACCGCCCTCCTTCACTCAGAATCACCACTCAAACCTCGCCTCAAATCAAGCTCAAGACACACGCTAAGTGGATGTGGACGTGGGCGTGGACGTCAATGTAGAACCGAAAGACAACGACCAAGGCAGACGCGGACGAATGCGATACAGGCAGGTTGAACATATCGTGGACCCCCCTTATTTCCATCTGTCAAAACCACCCTTCCTCGCACATTACCCTGATCGAGCATCTTAAATTAGGGGATGTCACACTGACTCACACACACGTGTTGTATGGTTGCGCCGCTGCGCGGAAATGAACGGACAAGCTCCGGCGGTACAATGACCCCGAAAAATGTAACGCTCAGATTGCCAGCCATGGAAGCTCCCTGGACGCGAGTCTGCATATATCTCTGCCTACTCAACACCTAGTCCAGTGACCAGCCCGCCTTGCGCCTCTGAATATGGCAACGTCGTAGACGGGGTGATGACCAGCGCCAACCCACCAACGCGCCTGCTCAACGTTCAACTCAACGCGGATCCTCATCACACACATGACAACTCCACCATCTGTCTGTCCGTCCTCTTCCTTCCTTCTACTCCTTCCATTCTGTCCATTCGTCCCTTTCAGACTTATGTGCGTGCACTCTTCCTCTGTCTTGCGCGAGAATCGCAGAGGGCCAAGCGCAAGCGGCATCGCTTTGAAAGTTTTCCGATCAACAGAAAGGGAGTACCCAGTGAAAAAATATGAACAAGTGCGACAAGTGTCCTACAGAACTGTGCCAATTCACTGAAACAGGGTGACGGCTGCTGTAACATGCCATATGTTGGGAACCTCAAGATTCGTATTCGGGTGGCAGCTCTGAAATACTCTGGCGCATGTCCTGGTCGTGACGGAGACGGGCGACTTCATCTCTCAGCATCCCTACCTCCTCAAGAATTTCGGTAGTACTGTTGGACAAAACATTGGATGAAGGTTGTGTGGGCGTGGAGATGGGATTGGGTTGCTCTGTTATTGGTGATACACTGGCAGTCGGCTGATGTGTTGATGCCGGCTGTCAAATGATCAACCTGGATACATAAACAAGATAGCATTCACTTTCGTACCTTGATTAGAGGGGGCGCTATCTGTATTTGCTGGATCGGATATGGGGTAGCATGCGTGGATGCCGGAGCCACCTCAGGAGACAGGATGTTTGATTCCACTACACTCGTGACTGAGAGAGTAGATCTCCTGGAGACGCGTCTCTTGGATCGCCAGTGATATATCACAGAGGCCGCCACCAATACAAGGACAGCAACCCCTCCGACGGCACCACCAACAATGGCTCCAATGTTCGGGCGAGATGATGAAGTGGGTGATGGAGTGGTGCCCGTGCTGTTGTCCGTGCTAACAGGAAGCAAATGAGAATGTTCAGTGGAGGACGAGACAAAAGGGCGCACGTATAAACAAAATAATCAAATAGAATCAACACACTTTGCCTTGAATCGACGGGCATGACTGTCATGGTGTGCTCTCCAAAGGGTATATTGCCATTGGCATAAACAGCTTGGTTGTACTCGAAATTTGTGCTTGTCGAAGGTACGTGTTCAAACGAGGATACTTGGATGCCATCCAGAAAGAAAGTGACGTTTGTAAGTGTAGTGTCATTGGGTACGGTATTTGCGAGGATGAAGAATATGTACAATCCGCTCCCTATGAAAACACCACAATCACGTCGGGTGTCAGAACAGCGGGACAAGGAACATACCTTCGAAAGCAATCTCAAAGCTAGGTGCAAGGTTAGAGCCTGTGTGCATTCTGCCATTGTGCCATGTACCATCGTACGCCAAGGTCGGGTTCGGATTCGTTCTGCATATTGAACAGCCATTTCCTTGATTCCAATCTGATGGAGCCGGTAGGTATGCAGGTACCACAGAGCCAGTCACGGCTGCATCGTCGACAGTCACATTCAGCAGGGCCGCAAGCGCAAAAACAGAAAACAAAATGAAAAAGACGTGAGCCCTTACAGAGAACAGTCCGTCCATCGACGCACAAGAGGCCGGGGGTCAAAGCGGAGTCAAGGGGTGGAGATGTAAGATCGCTCCGGTATCATATGGACTCGCCGTAGTGCTGCCGCAATGCGGATCGAGTCGAAACGAAAGCATGTTTTCGCTCCGAATTCAACCCAGCTCGTCGTATCAAGGCTGGCCAAAATGGCCTCTCTCCAATTCTTGAAGGGCGCACGAACTCAAGGGCCAGAAACATTTTCCTGAGTTGCCAATGACTTGCTGTTCAGGTACGCCGGTGAGTTCTGAGGTCCAACTCGCGCTAACCGTTCTCGTTTCCACTTTAAAACTTTGTTTCCTGTCAACCTCCGAGTCTGTGTGTATGTGTGAGGCGCTGCCTCGCCTGTCAGTATCACAACCAAGACATACTAACCTGATGTACATAAGAGGTGAGTGTGGGAGTTGGTTGAGAAAGACTCAAGTCGGACATCTAAGTCTACAAGTTGCGACTCGTGATCTGGCGGATAGCATTAGCTTGAAGATGGGCGCGGACCTCTAGTCACGGCCTCACAGACATTATGTACAGACTCGAACATGGACCCCATAGCGCTCTCTTCAAAGCATGGAATTCGAGGCAAGGCACAGTACTGCAATAACAAAAAATGACCATGCCTGGTGACAAAATGTGGCCGTATGTACATACACCAACGTACAAGAATTCACGAACGAAAAGGTGTAAATGAACAGGGTCTATCCTAGACTTTCTTCAAGAGTACTCGGGCGGCGCCTCCGACTCAAGCGGAACGAAATTCAGACTCTGGTCCTGCAAGTGACGGAGACGCGCGACTTCGTCGCGGAGCAGTCCAATCTGCTCAGAAAGACCCGTGAAACCGTGGGATGAGCTACCGGACAACAGCGGTTGAGTGGAAGAATCGAGATTTGATGGTTGCTCGATTAGCTGCGATGTGCATGTTTCATCGCTCAATCTGGACTATCGGATGAATGGATCAGGCTGCACATAGATGACCGATTAAATCACACACCTTGGGGAGAGGAGACCTTGTTGGTAGTGGAAGCGATAGAGTATGCTCCAAGGATGTCGGGGACATCTGATGAAATAAAACAAATGGCTCTATCATGGCCGCTTCTGACAACAGACGTTGTCCCTTCATGTGCATGTTGTATCGGCGATAGTAGAACACCGAGCCTGTCGCCAGTACAACGACACTAACTCCAGCAATTGCACAAAGGACCGTTGCCCCAGTAATTTGCTTTGGAGCTTCAGATGGAGGTAACGAGCTCTGGATCACCGATGGTGAGACAAGGTTAGTAGTAAGACTGGTGGATGGGGTAGCCGTTAATTCATTGTCCATATCCACGCTGAAAGGATCGTCCATGAGAATCGCCTAAAGCGGGACGATAAAAACGACTCACGTGAAAATAAGATAGTCAAATATAATCAACACACTGTTCACCGAACCACTCGCAGGCACTACGTTCATACTGTGGCGGCCATATGGAATAGAGTCGTTGGCATAGACCACCTGGTTGTACTCAAAACCGGTCATCAATGAAGAGGTGTATGAAAACGGGGCCCCTTCGATTCCATCCAATAAGAAAGTCAGGTTCATAACTGTGGAAGCGTTCCCTGTGTTTGCGAGTATGAAAAATATGTACAACGCGCTCCCTGTCATAAAAAGTTCAATATATCGGGACCTTGAACGAAAATCAGGAAACATACCTACGAAAACAAACTCGATTACTGGGAAAACTGAAGAATTCGGTAGAAATGTGGCAAGGTGCCATGTGCCATTATACGCCTGAGAGGAATCTGGTTTACAAGGGCATTCTGAACAGAGGTGGTTGCCCTGAACCCAAGCATCGGATGAGGAGGGAAAGTACAGGGGTACTACGACCCCGTCCGTTGCAGCATCGTCAATGGTTACATTCTGGAGGAGAGCGAAGGCAAAGCTTGCAAATAGAACATAATAAGCCTTGGCCCGGTTAAAGAGCAGTCCATTCGTGATCATGTGCACGAGGTAGGGGAGTACAGAAAGACTGAGAGAAGATTCATTTCTGACCAGTATTCTCGATTTAAAGTTCGACGGTGTTCCCTTCATCAGTTTCATGACCTCTTATATGAATACAATCATAATAAAAGAGGGGTTCCCTAGAGACGGGGCGCAGTAAAGTCATCACCATATAGATCAAAAAGAACGGTGCAATCACGTAGTTGAAACTGAGCAAATCACTCACTACCAAAATGAGTTGATCGCTATTTCTTACCGCCGATACCGGTTTTTACTTTTATTGGATGGGTATGTCATGTATCAAGTAATGTGGTACTCGTACTTTCATAACTCTTTGATTAGAAGGCAGTGCAGATGGGGAAACATACTTACGCAGCTACCCCAGGCTTGGGGTGTCTAAACTCCGGTGAGTTGGTCTTGCAGTTAGTCCTCGGAGATGTTGATCGGCCAACTTATCTAGGGTACCCGGTCCGGCGTGTACATCGTGAAATAATGCCTGCACCAGAAACAAAAGAGAACTCTCAAAAGGATCGTGGCGGGTAAAACCGCAGCTGTCAGGATGTCCCGTTCCGCCTACAAAGGGAACGCGGGCACCAAGGCCATGGGGTATGCAGATGCATCGGTGTATGCACATGCGCGCGCGCTGTAGAGAAAAAAATAAGCGTTGAGGTCTGCGTCAAATTCATGTTTGCACATGTACACTCACTGGTAGAGAAGTAGTCGCAAGCGTATGCTCACGATCGCACCTGCATTTCGGAGAAGTTGACTAGGATACCTTGGTGAGCCCGTGTTTCCAAAAATAAAAGGACGTAAGACATGAGAAAGATACCAGTTATATGTTCCGGTACGATAAACGGGTGCATTTAACCATGGATATGTCCAGGCCCCTATGGGGAAAACAACAGGTCAGAAAATATTTTCTTACTGGTATATTCGTAGTCACTCTCTCAAAGCCAGGTGGAATCGTCGAGTTCCACACGAGCAGTAACATTGCAATAATCAAGGAGTGTAGGGCAAGATCGGAGAAACCGTGTGAAATAAATTACCTCAATCGGATTACGCACTAGACTACATCCCTCGCAGGTATTGTACAGGAGCACCAACGTTCTATATACATGCGATGGATATCCCAGCTACACAGTTCGGTATAGCATCTACAATATTGTAAGAGGCCTTCGCTAAAGAGCATGTAACCAGTGGTCGAAATCTACCACCAATCGATCCACCGAGTCCCGCAATGGTGCCACAACGTCAAGAAAGCTTGCGTTCCCAAACCCTCCCGCTCTTGCGCAACCTTCAGTCACCACAGATCCCCACAAGACAAGCCACACCATCGTCCAGACCCACCCTATCGTCCCATCAACCCTTTTACCCGTCAACCGGTAATATGTCCGTTCGGCGAGTAGACCCGGGGCCATCATCCCAAAGCCAACCAACATCCTCCAAGCCTCTGTATTTCCATCAATGCTGAGTAGTATAATGTCGTGCATGATCCCCGACGCAAGAAATGTACCAAGAACAAGACCTGTACGACCAAGGAAGATGGAGAGGGGATAGCCACCGAGGAGAACGAGCGAACGGCGGTTCCACTGATGCCATCTGCGGCCCCAGAAGTCGTTGAGTGATGTAGCAAGCCAGGGGGCATTGAATACAGGAGGCCATTGAGCGGGATCCTGTCTGAAGAGAAGAACACCGAACACGGTATATAGGTCATAACCCATCTGCATGGAGGCGTACGCAGTGAAGGCTGCAAAGATTGAAATGATGCCCGCGCGGATGTACCGCACAGAGAATGGAAGGGTATCGTCAAAGATGGTGAATCCTTCGGTGATAAGTCCGTCACCAGCGAACGATAAGATTGCCCTATGGTAGACGCCGCATACAAAAGCATGCTCAACGGCAGAGAGAAAGGTGGAGAATGCGAATAGGATGCGGTTGGCTGGGCGGGTTTCCTGTGGAATATACAGTCCACGTGACCAATTCCAGCCATGACCACGATAGTTTGTGATGAGGTCGAGAACGTCCATGATAGTTGACGGAGTGCTATTGGCAGGACGGAGGTGTCGCACAAGAGGTTCTTCGGCTAGTGCCCAATCTAAAGAACGAATAACAATGCAATACATGTAATACTAAGAGGAACTCTGTCATTCTTGAAGATTCACGTGTGAAATGATACTCACCACCAAGGAAACGTTGACGAGTTTTTGCCAGGGCCTGCCGAGTGACATATCCGTCGCAACTATTGCGCGCAATGCTAGTAGAGTAGTGACTGGCCATAACGCGACTTGGGCAGATCGTGTCTTTGGTGTGACAGCCAATGTAGCTGCTGCAAAATAGCAGATTATTGGAGGAAGGACAGAGGATACCAGAGTCGGATCGATAGGGACCTCAAGAGCACCCAACAGAGACAACATGGCGAAGGACGTGATCTACCTTTGGAGGCTGGTTAAAGGAGACAAGCAAGGCTTCAACGTGGCCGCGACTACGGCGCTTCAGTAGAGATCAGTAATCGAAATTGTGCTTAAAAACGATATGAAACGTGCTGTGCTTGATGACCCACTCCGGTTGCGAGAAATTTTACCGGCTCGGCCGCCCCCAGTCCACATCCTGTCATCCCATCGAAAGAGTGTATATATGCCATTGGCGTGGTGTGGTCAATTTGGCATACAAGTTCTATTGAGCGCGCGAAGAGGTGTCATCGCGTGAGATTTCAATCGCCGAAAAACGGCGGACTGCGCGGCGACCACAACTTCAACCCCTACCTTCAAGTGGACAAGCAAAAGTTCAGTATTGTTTATTCCTCACGCCGAACAAGCGCACGATAGCATGCGTGGTGCAAGGCAAGGCAAGGCTGATACGGTCAGGTTTCTCTAACTCTCATGTGCAGTATACAACATCAACACGCGGGGATCAGCAGACGGTCCTAGATTCGCCGCATGCTAGAATTCTTCCGAACGCCTGCTTTTCACATCACAATTTTGGGCTGGTACTTGACACACGGCAAGATTTCCGACTAGCCACCTGCTTTCTGCAAACAACCTTCGATTCCGAGTCAGACGTGGTGGAAAGTTGAGAAGAACAACGCATACATGCACACATATATCTTCTCGGAATGGTCCTTTCTAGGCGGATGGTGCTTCGCTTGAATGTGTTTGTTTCAATACTAATCTCGAGTAAGACAGGACATACCTCCTGCTGAATGGAGCTGCCCTAACTCCTTACAGCGACCAATAAGCCATGGGTGTGTGCTTTCCTTGTATCAGCGTTCCGCCACATTTATACTCACCCGCATATAAACATTTAGTCTCCGTACGTATATCTAGTTGTGGTCTCTACGCATGCTAACCGTGGGTGATGAGGGGGTAACGTTCAGGCCGTGTTCAAGGACACTGTCATTTATCTCGCATGAAATCGAACCCACGGCACACCTGCACAAAGTTATCCCCGTCAGCGCATGGATAGCCGCGTACTCTTCCGAACCAAAGAAGTGTTAGTTATAAGATCTATGGCTTGGCCACGACGCTTTCATCCACCTGCAGAAGTGCGCATCCCAGGATTGTCGTGAGTGGCATGCGAATCTGTCATCCTCAATGAGATGAGTAACAAGGTGCCGGACGCCACAACCTGTGGGACTCTGACAGCGTACCATATGCTTCACCGATACTAGATGGCTACTCTCAAGAGTGATTCGAAGGACGATGTGGGCTCTGCGCCGAGACGAAAGTGAGCCCCTTTACCCTGTATCCTGTTTCCTAACGTTCCACATATGAATCGATCTCACAACTTTGGGTCCGTGAACTTTTCCCCTCGCTATTGTTTACTTTGGAAATGTATGAATAGTTCACTCCCCCTTCGATCCTAGAGACACTCGCTCACCAAAACATACATTTCCTGTAAGTTTCCCCCCTCTCCAGCTTGACGGGAATGGTCACACTACATATCGCTTCTCCTCGGAGTGACCACGACTCCAGGGGCCACATTCCCCGGGCAGAAAAATCTACATATTGCGAAGGTATGGACAAGCACAGGGGGATCTCCAAGTTCCACGGCCATGGATGTTGGAATTAAGCTCCCAGACATCCACAGTATCACAAAATGTGGCAACCATCCTTACTAAGTGAAGTTTTCACCCTTCAGGTGATCAGTGATAGCCCTGAAAGTCAATCATGGGATGAAAGTCCTTCCAATCCTGGTCTTGAATGCATCCTTAGTGACAAAGACCTTCATCCTGAATTCGTAGATTTCCTGGTCCACATGAACGAAGGTGGACGGTCCGTGTTTTATTACCAAGTCTCTTGTTACGACTCAGGAAGTTTTGGTCGCTTGTTCAACAAGCTCTTACCTCATCAGACGAATAGGTGATGAGTTCTACGCAACAGCAGTTGCGCCAATAGCGGCGCTCATCGCTTTGGCTCCGAGCCTTCAACCTGGCGTGTACCCTCTCATTCATATTATCTAGGTGGGATTCGCGTCGTTACCCTTGTGCAGGAACAGCCGCGGAGACCTCTCTTCCTATTCATTCCAGCCAAGATTAGCCGACGCTTGCAGAAACTCGCCGAGTGCCTGGCTCACACTATCGAAGATATGCACTTCCTCTAATCGACAATTGAAAACCGGCAAAGTGAGCGTGTATCTCTGCCTCTCCATTGACTTGATCTTTCTCAAGACATTCGACTGTCGCTCTCTCCGAGCAGAGGCTATCTTTTCAATTCTGGCGCAGGTCCTCCGACAACTTTTTTGACTCTGAGCGAACCTACAGATACCCCATGGGTGAGCTTTGAACATACAGGAATAACCCAGAACTCCTTTCGGGCGTGCCGTTGACGATCAACTTGAGGGTTGCCCGCTCTACGGAGCGTTGTCGAGGAATGCTCATACTCACAGATGACTCACTTGAGACGCCATCAGGTCTTCTGGAGGACCTTGATGTTGCAAGACTGCCCGCATTGATTGTGTTGGCACCACACGTTCCTCTTGGCGTCAGTCCTAGGAGTCAGTCGCAATGTTTTCTCACTATAGTCAGCTGTTCTGCCCGTTTCTACAGGGTCTCCATGATCCAGTTGAAGCATCCCCAAGAGCGTAGCTCACCCCACTCGTCTGCATGTCTTGCACTTTGCAAAGACTAGCATTCCTCTTCCGGATGCAAAGCATGGCCTTCAGCACACTTGTTGTGTTTACGAACGAAGCGAATGCTCGGGGCGCATCCAGGATGGTCGAAATACGTTGAAGAGATGGTCAAAACATTGGTGGCTACTCGCACCCGATCATGGAATTGACATTAGAAAGAAGTCTGGCTCTTGTGTCGCCCAACGACGTACGTGCTATCGGATATCAGGGTCAGCCAGTAACGTTCGTCCGTCCGTGCGCTCTTTGCATCTCCAGGTCAACGGGACCTGTCCCTGTACAGCGCCCCAGTAGTTCCTGATAAGCGGCCCCTTCATTTCGTTGTCAAAACGACGCGAGGGGGCCAGATGGGTGACCAAGCACATTCTCGTCAGCGAAATACACAACGGAGAGTCGGATGCGCAGCCGTTGGACAGCGAATGCTGATTGATATCCCCGCACAGACGAACGGATCCGTCAAGCATGACTTTTTGATCATCGCCGGTTGGGAATGGACCGAGCGAGTGGTGAGACCTGTAGCCTTGTTACCTTGTCCATGCGTCTGATGGCACGATGCTCAAGATGCGCGTGCATTGTATCTGACAGGGTCCGGCACACAGCACCCTTTTGTGTTGCAGTCTGAGACAGACCCTCCAACGAGCACGAGCACCAACAGGGGCACTCTTATACCAGTGCAACCCCCCAACCGTCCCTCTCCATTCACGCACCATCAACAGCCGAAAATAAAGGACCTGCCAGACGGACAATCAAACATGACAATGCCACGCCCCTTTGCGGTCTCAGGTTAAACGCCCAGACTGGCAACGCATACGCGCATCGGATCCGCAGCGTGGCTCGACGGTGAATGTTTATTTTCGTAACCGCGCCTTTGCTGCGCTGAGCGGTGCCAAGCTATCCTCGCGCGTCGCGTCACTTTTTTGGACCTGCAGAGATACGGTATTTCAAGTAAAAAAGGTCTATACCCGGCCACGTTGCGGTGAGAGGTGGTTGTGCCCGCACTCGGCAACGAGGGTCCTGGGGTAGACATCGATCGGGCATGTCTGATTATAGAACAGATCGTCGTACTGCCACGAACGAAAAAAGAGACGCGTGAACGCCGTCCCGGTCTTTTTTTTTAACGAGTCGCGTTTGGGCTCATCCTCGACCAACTGAATTCGCAGACGACCACGCAGACGCGTGCATCTATACCCTGAGTCGACACGTGGACAGACTGTGCGTGCAACGCGCCAAAAGACACGCCTACAAAAGCGCCCACCCACTCCAAGCGCGTCTCGCAGTGCAAACACGCGACAAAAGACTACTAATCCAACGTCGCGTCAGTAGAATCGGATCCGCAGCCTACGCATCCCGACTCGAAATAGGACAGTGATCTGTGCCGTCATCTCAATTGCGGGGACATGCCGCAGCGCATCGAGCTGTGTGCATGCGGTGCTGCATTCTTGGTATATTTTTGCATAAAGGGGGTTTGTGTGTAGGGGGCAATGACGATTCGGGACAGGCGACGCCAGATCTGGCGCATCCGGGAATAATAGGGGGATCCTCGTTGCACCTTTTGGCGCGCACACCACGTTGGGGCCCTCATTCATGGCGGGGACACCCACTACACGCAAGGACTTCGCTTGTAACGACGCCATTTCTAGAAGCAATTTCAAAGACGGACGTCATGTTGCACGACAGATGCGTTCAAACATCCAACCGAGCGACGATAGATCTAGATCCATAGATCATGGTCAATACATGCTTGGACCCGTAACAATGAAGACATGACGCAAAGCAGGACCGGTCTAGTTTAGCCCGAGACATGCACGTACCGCGATGCCAGCATGCTGCAGACAAAGATATCCGAGCCGTGCCCCGCATCCATGCGCTCACGGCACACTGTAATGACAACTGCCTCCGCGGCAAGTCTATAAACGAAGCGGTACATGGTCCGTCAGCGAGACTCACTCTCCATGGTACACTGGGACGCGCAGTGAGGACCAGATGGGGTAGACTCACCGTGGCTCGCGATGATCGCGCCTTGCTGCGCTGAGCTGTGCCAGCCATGTCGTATGAAGCCCGGGGTGACCCGTCCCTGCGACTTCTAGACTAGTGTCGGCCCGGGATACTCCAAAGGTGTCGTACCACCATGCTGTGCCGGGGCACGTTTGCAGCGCATGGCGGGGTTGCGCCGGTAGGCGTACAGTGGATCCACAACATTTAGGGGTCCAAACGTGCTTGGGACGCAGCTAGCCTAGTCACCGGATCTCCACTTGCGCGCACCGTTCAAGGGGCGTCCGGTGTAAATGCATCCAGAGGGCCTGCGCAAAGGACGGCCTCCAAAGGATCCGCCGCACGACGTCATAGCCCACCGACACTCGCGTAAATGAGGTATCGTGGATGGAATCGGACCTGATCGTCGCTTCCAACACTGTCCCACATAAAGGAGGAGGTGCCGGGCATCATGGGAATGGTGTGCATCATTGCTCCACCTACGGCTCGTCACCGCCTTGTTACACTTCCGCACTCCTATTGCACCGCTCATTTGTGTCAAATGAACCCGCCAAGAAAGGCGCTTGGGAATAACAACTAAAAGAAAACGCTGTGTAAACACGCATTACCAAATTGCCAAAAGCTGGCTAGCGACCTACCGTAAGCAGTCCACCAACATATGAATACCTCAAGACATCCAACCATACCTGTGCGGTGTGAAAAAGACAGTCTAGAGGCCAACACACGCGCTCAGCACCAGTCAGCAAGAGATCGGGAAAACCTCGCGGGATCATCGGGGCTGACCAACCTCGCAAACACACGCGGATTGATCTCCGAGGTGCATCTATGCGTCCGCAGCGACGCCCAGTAAAATGAACTCCGTCGCAGCACAATGAACGCCTAAACGGATCAGCCCGCAGGTATGTGCACGGGGGATGCTATTCCATCGCGGGAGGACGCACCGCAGTATCGAGCTGTGCGCGTGCCATGTGTGTTTTCGATATCTCGGGTCCACGTGGGGCAGAGAACATTAATGTAGGGACAAAGTGATCATCCTAGACGTCCCTTGCAAAGATCTCCTGGACGTCGGCCGAGAGACGGTGCTGTGCTACCGCAAGCTGTGTCGGACAAAGTTTTTGGAGCTCAGGGCAGCCTGTCGCTTGTGCCGTACCTTTGAAGCCCTAGAGGGAACAAGGGACCAGGGCATGGACCAGGTCCCATCGAGGTCGACGAGAGGGAAGCGTCAGTTTTGAGTTTGGGACAGGACACGGTGCCGAAGAACGGCAGCGCGCTGAGTCTGAAAAAAGTGACGGCTGTTTCCGAGGTCAAGGGTGTGGGGCTTGGGTTGGACGAAAAAAAAAAAGTGTACCGTTGATCAGCGTCGCCTCTTCATCTCTTTCCAAGACGTCGACGAGCGAGAGGACAACAAGCGTCGCAAAAATACATTCACAATCATGTCAGCGTACGTACGCGGTCGTGGGCGGTGGTGTAGCGGGCTCGTTGACGATGCATCAGAGAAGAACAGCTTCAAGATGTCGGTGAAGGCGAAATCGAGTCCAATTGGGACCAAGTCGTCGACAAGTGCGTGTATGCGCCTGTCGAATCTGTTCATGCTCACCTTTTGATCCAGTTTCGATAACATGGATCTAAAACCAGAGCTTCTCCGCGGTATATACGCCTACGGGTACGTCTTCTCCTCGTCCGATTCGAGTTGTTGAGCTCAGTTGCATGTATCAGTTTCGAGCGTCCCTCGGCTATCCAGCAACGCGCGATCGTACCCGTGGTCAAAGGACACGATGTCATCGCCCAAGCTCAATCTGGAACTGGCAAGACGGCCACCTTTTCGATCTCCATCCTCCAGCAAGTCGATCTGACCATCAAGGGCTGCCAAGCCCTCATTCTCGCGCCTACACGTGAGCTTGCACAGCAGATTCAAAAGGTGGTGGTCGCACTGGGAGACTATATGAACATTGAGTGCCATGCCTGCGTCGGTGGTACCAACGTGCGCGACGACATGGCCAAGTTGCAAGAGGGTGTACAGGTTGTCGTGGGCACGCCTGGTCGTGTGTACGACATGATCAACCGAAGAGCGCTCCGGACGGACCACATCAAGATCTTTTGTCTCGACGAGGCAGATGAGATGCTGTCCCGTGGTTTCAAGGATCAGATTTACGAGCTGTTCCAGCTCTTGCCTCAGGACACGCAGGTCGTGTTGCTATCGGCGACGATGCCTGCCGATGTCCTGGAGGTGACCAAAAAGTTTATGCGTGATCCTGTGCGGATTCTGGTGAAACGGGATGAACTGACGCTCGAAGGTATCAAGCAATTCTACATTGCGGTTGAAAAAGAAGAGTGGAAGCTGGACACGCTCTGCGATCTGTATGAGACGGTGACGATTACCCAGGCTGTCATTTTCTGTAACACGAGGCGGAAGGTGGACTGGTTGACGGAAAAGATGCACTCACGGGAGTTCACGGTGTCTGCGATGGTATGTGAATCCGTCCGGAGCGGATCGCGTCTTTGTCTTGGCTGATGGATCTGGCGTAGCACGGCGATATGGAGCAAAAGCAGCGGGAGGTGTTGATGAAAGAGTTCCGATCTGGATCGTCTCGTGTGCTGATCACGACGGACTTGTTGGCGCGTGGCATTGATGTCCAGCAAGTGTCGCTGGTGATCAACTATGACCTGCCGACGAACCGCGAGAATTACATCCACCGTATCGGCCGTGGTGGACGATTTGGACGCAAAGGCGTTGCGATCAATTTCGTGACGACTGAAGATGTGCGCATGTTGCGGGATATTGAACGTGAGTGTGGCGTTGAATGGTCTGGCAGTGAGCTGACTTGGCCACAGAGTTTTACAATACGCAGATTGACGAGATGCCTCTGAATGTCGCGTACGTGTCTTGATAGCTGCGTTGAATCTCCACTGATGATAGTGTAGCGATCTGATCTAGACTCAACGATTCTCCCTTTTCCCTTGATGGAATGACAAGCTACGTATGATTGGATTCGCGTTGTTTGTTTTACATAGCACACGATTAGTAGTACACTGCCATTCGGATGCAATCGATGTGAAGCGGCCGGAACAGGGCACCGCCTTTTTACAAGGCTGTACGGGGGTGTCTTGGAGCACAGACGACGGTCGCCGGCAGCACTCGATTCCGCGTCCATGGTCCATCAAAAAATAAGTGACAGCGCCCCCCCGACGAGCGGTGTCGACCTCGACGTGCGGGAAAAGTTTAATTCTTGTTTTGTACATGTTTTACTTGTGTGTGGATTCATAAAAAGGACGGGTGAATGTCTCTGCGGTCGTCCACACACATCCCACAGACATGGTACGCATCTTTTCATTGCCCTGCCTCGTCCAGGCTATAAAACATCTCCACAGCGGACACGTCTCTCCCTCTCCACCAGTCACAACCCCATGTCCATCGCCACCACCCCCGTCCAGTGGACACCATCGCCTGTCCCACAGACACCGTACCCCCTCCGTCCCCCGAGCGCTTCCGAGATCATGCCCCGCCTATACGTCTCTGACCTCGCGTTCGCCGAGAACCCAAACGCCCTCGCCAGCCTCGGCATCACCCACGTCGTCTCTGCCATGCGCGGCTACGTCGCCCTCCCCAGCCACCCTTCCCTCAAGCGCGCCCAGTACCCGCTCGACGACCTGCCGTTCAGCGAACTCGCCGCGCACCTCCCACACACGACCGCGTTTCTGCGTGCAGCGCTGGCAGACCCGAACGCGCGCGTGCTCGTGCACTGCGTCGAGGGCGTCAGCAGAAGCACCTCTGTCGTCGCTGCGTATCTCATCGCCGAGTTTGGGTGGTCGACGGCGCAGGCGGTGCAGTATATCAAGGCGCGACGGCGGGCTGCGGAACCGAACGCGGGGTTTGTGCAGCAGCTGCAAGAGTATGCAGAGTCGCTGAGGCGGTGACCTCGGCCCTTGCTGCCGTATTCTTCTTTTGCACGCGATCGCAGTGTCCATCACACCATGGACTGGGCACGTCTACGTGATACCCCCTGGCTTTGAAATGGGCCTAGTCGCGCATTCAGGGCAAAACATACATCAGGACGTTCCTTTTTTTTTTTTTGGTCGCATCGTTATTGCTATTCGTATCCCCTACATCTATCGTATATCGCATCCTACACATCACAAGAAAGCCAAAAAAAGGAAAAGGAAAAAAAAAAAAAAAGTATTATATAGAGCGTTGTAATTCCCGGGTGTATACATCATCGACGCCATGCATATCCGTCTGAACGCGGTCATGAACAACATGTCCGTGCCTGATCGTGCGTGCCGGGTGCAGACAAGGTGACGCCCGGCGACTAAGTCCCATCAGCATTGATCGATGGCCATCAATGAGACCCACCCGATCGTCCTCAAACACGCCCCGTTGGATCTTGTCGAGAATGTCCTTTGACGCGTCTTCGAATGCCCGATCGACATTCTCTCCCGACTTGGCGCTCGCCTCGACAAAGAGGAGACCGTGGGCGTGGGCGAACGCGGCCCCTTCGGCGGTGGGGACGGCGCGTGGTCGGGATATGGGTGGGTCGCATAGGTCGCGTTTGTTACCGACGAGGATACAGGTCAGGTGTGGATCGGCGTGGGTGCGGACGTCTGCGAGCCAATGTGGAATATTGGCAAAGCCTGTGCGCGTGTGCGTTGGGTGTGGCGTGCGGGAGGAGAGGGAGGGGGAGAGGGGGACGTACTGGTGCGCGAGGTGACGTCGTAGACGAGAAGACAGCCTGCGGCGCCTCGGTAATAGGACCGCGTGATGGACCGAAAGGATTCGGTTCCGGCCGTGTCCCAGCCTGCGAGGTAGAGGTAGAGGTGGGGTGTGTCATGGAGAGTCAAGGGAGGGGGACGGACATTGGAGTTTGACGATCTTGCCTTGAGGTAATGTGATGAGTTTGGACCCGAATTCGACGCCGAGCTACGGAGGGGGATGCGAACGGTGAGTGATGGGTGGGTTGGGTACGTACTGTCGGTTCTGGATGGCTCAGGAAGCGCTGGTCGGTGAGACGGACGAGGAGGGAAGACTTGCCCACTGCAGCATCGCCTGTCGTCGTCGTCGTCGTCGTCGTCGTCAACAACAAACGCGATGAGCGTACAAGGGACGGACCGGTGATGATAAACTTGAGGGCATAATGCCAGCTGACACCCGCCATGGGATGGGCCCAGAGGTTGGGTGTGGCGTGCAAGGCAGACACAGCGACCCCTCCTCGGGAGGTCGGTTTGGTCGGCTACTTCCGGAGGACGACGCTCGCCACTCTCTCCAACACGATGAGCACGACTTGGCGAGGTGTTTTTTCGTACGTCTGGATGGCTGGGAGTGTATGTTTGCTGACACCAGCGCATACAGGTACAACAAGTACGCTCAAATTACTGCACAGGCTGTTCGTAACTCGCTCAAGGAGACGGAGCGACTCGCTGCAGAGAAACGCGGTGTCACTGCACTCAGATATCAAAAATGGGAGAATGGCGTGGGTGGTGAACAAGTACGTCCTTTGTGTTTGTCCTAGACCATCCTGACAATCGAACAGGTCTATCTAAACCCTGAGCCAGAGAAACCGGTCAAGGCAGCTGTCTAGACAGAGAATGTGTACATAGACTTGCGATACAAGACGCCCTTTTTCTTTCCTTTTTTTTGTATCCGTGTGCATCCTGACATTTTACAAGTCGGCAGCCGAGACGTTTTTCGTCCACACGCCAACGCCGCACCACATGGTCGTGTCTGCACACTTTTCTCGTCATTGTAATCGAACTGCCTACGGCTGTTGGATTCATCCACTCGTTTCCGCGAGGGCCGTGGCATCCCTTTTTGTTCACAGGGTGAGATGTCGGACGTGTTTGGCGATGAGCACCTGGAAGACGGCAACGTTGAGCGCCTAATGGATCGCATCGAGGTCGGGTGCATATTGTCCAGTTCAACACTGACATGAGTCATGCATCATGCATCATGACGGTCTATGCACACCAAATGCTGATATAGGCCAGTCTCGGAAATGGCTCCGTCATCTACAGTTTACCCCGCGCACAGGATCTGTCTGCTCATTTCCAAACAGAACGGATCTGACAAAGTCTGTGCTGCCCCGCGCACGCTCCGAGATGACACGACGCTTTTGCGTTCCTTGGAGTGTAAGATACACCGTACGGCATTAGGCGTCATTTCAGCGTCCTGGGTTTCCGGAATGACGCTGCTGTCTGTCGAGGCAAGTGTCGCATGTCCAGTGCGATCACGGATGCAGTCATGCAGGTAGTTTTGATCCACGACGGATCACACGTCAGGGATGACTTGGATACGCTCGGAGCAATGCCACGTCGAGAATGCGACATTGGGCGGTGTGGCTTTGTTTTTTTTTTTGATCGAGGATCTGCATCGCTTGGAAGGCCGACAGGTTTGGTCGCCCTCGAAGCCATCAATGGGAGCCTACTTCGGTGGTCAGCACTGCCCGAGATAAAATAAGCCCATGTAGTTCGGATCCTGGTCGTGTATCGTATTATACGTATGTACAGGTTTTCCGTGCGCCTTGAGATGTAGTCTTGACACCGCTTGTCAAGGTCAAAGTCTCGGAGGACTTGGCTGACTAAGCGGCACCTCTCTTGGACTCGATGCATGCGCCAGACCCGCCCCCTGCCAGACACACATCCAGAACTCACTGTCATTCACTGGGAGGGTTTTGCAGAATATAGAGTCGAGAATTGGCGTTTGGCGCGTGATGGCAGTGGGCGTGTCGTCAGCGGGACCACCGTCTTTTCTTGGGTCGACGCGGGCGTGTTGGCATTGGTAGCCTTCTACGTGGTACGTGTCTTTTCCATGGGTTAGACGTTTTTTTTAATGTTGTCATTATTACAGGTACGTGCACATCAACCCTTTGCGCTGCTCTGCGCAGGGATAACCATCGCATGTCTCGTCTGGTCCCGCGTCACCCAAGTCTTGCACGGTACGTCGACCTGTGTATCACACCCAATCACCCACCCACGTACACAGAATCCGTCCTCGTGTTTTCCACGCTCGGCATCCAACTCGAAACCCACCGCGGACATCCTTGGTTGCCACCCATGTTTGTCACCCGTCACCTCATCCCACTCTCGGCACTCGAGGACGTGGTGATCCACGAAGGGATTCAGCGATGGAACGTCCGGTTTTACCTCGCGCTGCTACAGCGCCGACGGACGGGGAACGTGGAGGTGCATGTTGCGTTTGAGGTACGTCACACGACATCTGGGTGCACCGAGCTCACACCTGTGCCCGTGCAGCACGTGCTACCGTACTTTGCGGTGCTCAAGCACGTCTATCTTGGCGTCCATCAGAGGTTGGGGACACCGCGCGACCTGGGGATGATACCTGTGCATGGGGCATAGACGCTGTATACCACTTTTTGTTCCCTTGAACGGATAGCGGATGTGTGCTGCTTGGTCGTGCGATGTTGTGTGCTTATGACTCTGGTGAGTTTGCAGCAGTCACATGTCGGAGCACGCATGTTCGTCTTTGTCGTCGTTCCGCCGTCAAACGTCCTCATTTGCACGTGTTTCAGTCTTGCGGGAAAGAACACGGGCCATGACATTTATTGCCGTCAGCTGAGATGGGATGACGCGCTACGAATATGCTTTTCCCGTGGACGGGCTGGTCACTGGCAGGGTGCATCAAGGTAATCGAATATTGGGATTCTTTGGACACCGGAATGATCTAGTGCGTAATCAACTCGATGCTGGGGCAAGGATGATTCACTGCCTCATTAGTGAGGCGCCAATCGATCATTCATTAGAGAAAACGGGATATGATATAAGATATCCCATTTCACTCGGCTCAATGTCTGATAATATTCCAGCGTGTCCTTCCATCTGGAGTGTCTGAGTAACTTATTGAAACACGCGCCGTTGACAAGCACCGATGTTGAGTACAACTGAGCGGTGTATGCCAATGATGCCACATCTTTTGGACAGCACATGATGGCGGTTATGACTGTCAATGATACGTGGTGTTTTTTTTTTTTTTTTTTTTTTTTTTTTTTTTTTTTTTTTTTTTTTTTTTTTTTTTTTTTTTTTTTTTTTTTTTTTTTTTTTTTTTTGTTTTTTTTTTGCACAGATAACAGCAGTACGCCAGCATCCCCAGCGTCATCATCTAGTCCAAACGTAGGAGCTATTGGAGGCGTTGCCTGCCCTTCAATGAGGTGGCTGCGTACGCCATACATCCTAGACGCCTTTCCAAAAAACCTCGCTTTGGTTGTCCTCACAAGGCATCTCGTTATCGACCCAGCAGGTGTGGACTCCTCTTTCCAAGGTATGAAAGCAAGCATGTCGTCGTGTTTACGAATCGTCTGATGCCGATATCAAGATTCGATCCGATGGATTCCTCACGATCTACCCCAAAGCAGGTTCCGTCCAACGCTCCGTCTAATGGTGGTAGTGCCGATATTATCGAGCAGGCTGATTGCTGTGGAATCACCCGGCTCGATCACGACCGGGACACGTGCTGGGGTACCTCTGAGCACTCATGAACGCCCAGCGCGGTGTGGCGCTGCGGCACCTCGTTACCGCTTGGCGCTTTATCCCTGCGACCTGCAAGTCCCTCCACGTCTTCCGTGGGGTACCCATGTTGTTGTATCCTTTGTTCCGTCGCGGAACGTGCACCGTGCTTTGGCTTTTTTTTTTTCATTGTCGTTGTGCATCTCGCACACTTGTATATCTTTCAAAGCTGTGAACATACTGCAAGGCATCGCCCTTTGATGATCATCGGCCCGGTATATATACTTGGTTACCGATCGCGTAACGTGCACGCCCACTGCGTTTGCAACATTGTCTTCGTTGGTACAATGGTATCGATAAAATGTGAGAGCGAGTATGGTGCAGCCCTAAAAAGTGGGGCAATAAGCCTGATAGTGGGCGGGTAAAAAATGGTACGGGTTGGCTCACTAGTCATGAATGATGGAGGCACAGGGTGTAGCGACTAGCGAGTGGAGTGGGAGGTAGTGTCTGTCCGAAAAAGGAAACTTGGTAAACCATGGAACATCGAACGGACTGATCTTCAACGGAACGCAACCCGTATATATAAAGGTTGGAGCCTAGTACTGGCAGATGGTGAGTGCAGCTCTTCCATTCGAAAACCCGTTTCGTTGGTCCGAGAGGAAGAGATGTTTGGTGGTCGTCAGGCCGATCGCCAGCGATCTGCCACTATGTCAATCACTACTAATCCAGAAATGAAAGTGACACGGTCTGCTCGGAGTAGTACACGGTCCAATGGATATGGGTTAGCGCCAAAGTACCTATAACCTGCCACGACCAGTGATCAGGCTCAAGAGTCAAGACGACGACCTTGGTCAACATGAGGCCGAGCTTGAGACTGTTTCTTGGACCAGCTCAAGTTTGCTTCGTTCTGTTTGCTACACTCGTTCTTGCCGCTTTCAAAAATATCACTGTCGACGACGCAGTTTCGGTTGGCGATGTGGTGCCTACATACCTCCCGTCTACAGATTGGAATAGCAATAACTGTTCAGTGTGCTCGATTCAACCTATTGCGTCTATGGCGCATAACCATACTTGGCATGGTTGCGCATTCAATCCGCTGAACAGTACAAATATCCCATCAATTGATTTTACCTTTGTTGGTGCGTACTTTCTCCTTGTTCAATAACCTGACCTACTTATAGTTTTTACACAGGGAACGGCGTGTACATATTCTTTATCGTTCCAAATAACGTTTCGACGGATACGCTCATAACATACGCTCGATTTTCTCTGGATGGTGCCGACACAGCACTACCATCAGTAACAACCTTCCCTAAATCGAGCAATGATTTTTTGTACAACCAAACGGTTTATTACAACGATTCCATACCCGATGGCCAGCATCACATGAAAATCCTGCTCGTCAATGATACTAATATCAAAAATCAAATAGAATCAGTGATTCTGTTTGACTACTTGATCTATACGTACGTCATTTTTCCACCTCCATCATTTGGCTGTTCTCACTGGAGTCCTGTTTAGCACCGGTACGTCTACGTCCTCGGGACCAAACACTGGAGCTATTATCGGTGGTACGATTGCGGGGATCGCCGTCCTTGTATTGGTGGCTGCATCCATACTGTGTTATCGGCGATACAAGAGACGCACCGCCGAACAATCCCCGCCACTGATCACAAATGAGGTTGATCCATTCGTCTTGTCTGGGGAGATGGCTCCAGCGTCGACGTTCGGTACCACAACACCGATTCAACTGACACCGATTGGACACTCTCTGACCGAGGTATGAAAGCCACCTATCCATCCGCTCAATCTCACGCTATTTGGCAGTCACGACCAAAACATCGGCCAACTGGCGGTGCATCATCGGGAGCTACACACCGTTTGAACGTGCCCTCGAATACCACAGAGGCAGCGCAGCCTTTGAGCCCCCCTTTGGATTCTACCCAGCCGTCCAACTCCTTGCTTCACAATGCTGCTGCCGAGATTATGGAACAGTTTGGGATACTGAGAAACGAGGTCAGGCGTTTGCATCGTCATCAGAACGTGGGCTCGGGTGCCTCTGAGGTGGGGTCAGAACCACCTCCCGAATACAGCTAAAAGACATTCTGCGAGGCCGTTCGTGTCGTTTGTATCTTTGTCCCGTCGCGGGTGCCTTGTGCCTTTTTCTTTTTCTTGGTTGTGCATCATGGATGAGTACATCCTCGCACTCGTATATACACCCTTCTTGAAAGCTATGCCTATAATATATATATATATTGTGCGCTCACGTTGTGAATAGCTGCATTCGCCTTGTCTTGTGCATAATTGAAGCCAGTGAACGGATGCAGCCGGTGACCCACAAGCGTGTGCCCCTGCCACTGGTTCGCCACCATTGAAGGCCCACCATTCCAGCCGTTGGTGGAACTGGAATATTGTCTCGGACCTGCAGAGTGCTGGGACACAAGTACCTCACTCAGTGCCTCACTGATCACAGCCACCTCTGAGTGCTTCTCGTCTCTTGGGTGACCTACCGCATGTCGGGTGGTTTGGAAATGTGGGAAAAGGAAATTTACTACTTTGGGTAACTGTGGATGATGAGGATGATGGGGATGATGATGATGGGGATGGGGACAGGGAAGCGTGACGGGGATGAGGACATGGTAAGAGGACGAGTGCCATTTGCCCACATAGAACAATTGGGCTACCAAACCGGACGTGGTAGAGAAACAACACATCAACGTTTCCATTTCTACAAGAACACATACTAACAATATGTACGGGGATGTCAGTCAAGTCCACAAGAACAATTTACGAATACAACTCGAGAATATGGCATGTTACCCTGAACGGTCCACAAGATGAAATTGTTCTCCTTTGCAATTGACAATGTTGACATGCTCTATCTCTGAGTTCAACCCGTTCCAGAACACCGGCATCGTTGCAGAGTACAGAGGGCAATGGAAGGCGGAGTGATAGAGATCGGAGGGCTTGTAGACCACCACATCTGGCGACCTCCCGAGTATTGGCTCGGGCGATGATTCAGAATGTGACGCAAGAACTACGCGCATCTTGGGAGGAAGGTATTCCATGTGAGAGAAGCGTGTATCTTTGAACGGTACTGGAGGCGCGGCTGTCGTATCGAGTGAAAGAAGCGACTCCAATGCAACATCCCTGAATATGAACGCTGGCGCTTTTTATGCCTTCAATAGAACGGCAGATCTGAGCAGGGCAGCAACCCCACCAGACCACCGCGCTACCAGCTCCAAGGTGTGCATGTGAGCGAAGATCCACAATTCTAGGCGTCACCCAGGCGCCATTCACGTCCACAACTTCAATGTCGAGACCATTGAAAAAGCCGGGAGAGACGGCACCAACACCTCTTTGAGCAACAAGTCGCCCTGGATGACCTCACGTCCATGTTGTTGCGTTCCTAATCAGCGTTGGTTTGGCTTCAGGAGAAAACCGGTCCAATCCTGCCAGAACGAAAATGAAAGGTTGGTGGAGGACCCACAGGCGTCTTGGTGTGTCCGCATTGACTGAGAATATCTGCTCATCTCGCTAATTTCCTACCAGAAGGGTGCCAGTGGATTCCAAGGTGCATCCGAGTTGCGAGGTAGTTGAGTACCGAAGCTGTAGAATCGAATAGTACCACCTTACTTTCAATCTCCAGTCACCACATCGGTTGGTCTCGTAGAGGTCATAGTAATCGTGTGCCGAGATCAGGAATCCGGAGTTAGCCGTTGTACTAAACTTCCGATCACCGTATTACTAGGAAAGCTTGAACTTCAACCTCTCTGCCCTTTCGAGCTTACCAAGCTTGGACTGATGCATCCCGTACTCCACATCGAAGAAATCCTTACCCATATTTTCAGTTACTGTTACACTCCCGGATATCATAGACAGAGATTCGGATACCCTAAGAAGCGGGAGCTTTGTTATGCAAATGTGCATCTCACTGCATTGGCAAGGACGTGCAAAGCATTCAAAGAACCAGCGTTGAATATGATCTGGTCCGAATTGGACTCTGGCCTAGCACCTCTCGTGCGATGTTTGCCCAAGGAGTTGTGGGTAAAACGCAAGGCAAAAACCGGTGTAAGGCAAAATTGAACTTTCATACTAGCTAGGATTGTGTCAATGCTGAAATTTGGTACAGGGTAAAAAACTCTATGCTCTCAAACGACCGCTAGAACAGGTGGAGTGGCATATCATCCTGGGTTATGCACGCCGCATACAAGCTCTTCCTTACCTATGTGATCATTGGGATTTGGCTGCAGACTGTGTTGTAGCGCTCTCCAAACCACCAGTTGATGTGCTTTTTCCGAATCTTCGTATCGTCGGGCTCGACACGCCCAGTGCAACAGTCGAGCCTTTGCTACGTCACCTTGCCCATTCAAAAGTGACAGATATCATGCTTCAACACGCTGAGGACCTCAGCACTGCTCTCAGCATTTTTGGGAGGGAATGTCCTTTTGTTACTGATTTCTATGCCTCGAACTGGACTGGCAACAATCCGCTTTCGGACCTCATATGCCAATGGCAACACCTCAGTTCCGCGCATTGTTCTAATACATTGCTCAGCATGGATACACTCTTTCATCTCTGCCGCATGCGCAACTTGCTCCGTATGTCGTTTCTGGTGCGGAAGGTTCTATTTGATCAGGTTTGTGCTGCCGAGTCTTCTAGCCCCACGTTAATCTTCCCAGCACTCCGAGAACTTCACCTCACTTCTCAATCTTTGGTACCTGTTGAGAGGCTTCTCCGTCATTTCGATCTTCCAGTAGTCCGTGACCTTTCCGTCGGACTCGGCGTTCGTCCCAGTGCCCTGGATATTACATCCTTTCTTGCAACTCTCCAAGGAGCCTGTGGTCACACCTCTCTGAGCGACCTGCTGCTCCGGGTTTACCGTAGTGGCAACAAACTAAGCGCCCCACCTGCAGAAGATTCATCCGCACATTACATTAACTTCCGCCGCCTTCTCCCTTTGACGGTCTTTGCGAACATGAAATCCATCACGCTTGATGTTCCATATGGCGTGGATATGTGCGAGAACGAGCTGCTCACTTTAGCATCTTCATGGCCTCGGCTGGAAGTATTCGAGGTGGCTAACAATCACGACTGGACACCAACGAGTTCCATCACTCCCGAGGGTTTTGTTAAGCTGTTGGAGAGATGCAGGTCGCTCCGAGTGCTCTACTTTACGCTCGACACCCGTGGGTACACCGAGATTCCCCAAGGACATCCGTGGCGTGGCCTCTCCATGCCAGAACATACATACATCAACCTGCTCAACTCTCCCATTGAAGAAGAATCTGTCGAGGCTCTTGGCTTTTTCTTCCACGTCGCACCCTACCCATCCTTTAGCCTGTCTACCCACTGGAACAATTACTATTTCCAAGGCAGCGCACGTCCCGAGGAGCTCTGTGACTTGTACTATGATCGGTGGGTGCGCGCCCGTGAATTTGCCCGTTACTTCTGGGACCAGAGGAGGGATTTGAGACTCGCTCTGGAGGCGCGATGCTCATAGCCTCGCCCTCAGTGATGGTTTTGAAATCAAGAACTGTGTCCGGGTGCTATCATTTGATCATCAAGTGTCCATATGCGTAGGATGGTATGGAAACGCCGGAGATCTCCAATCCGCCGTGTCATTTACGTTGTATTTTTGTAATCTTCACGCTGTGATCGTCTGGGTATTGAGATGACTATTGTTTTCGATGGAAATACAAACGTCCGATGCCACTCGGGATGCAACACATTCTCTCGCTCCTCCTCTTCGATTTTGACTGCCTCTGCCTCATCCGTTACCTCTCTCAACTGGTGGCCCTATTTCCCCAGTTCCACATCGTTGACATCATCGACTGGGACGTTTGGAAAATCTGCCGATGTAGAACATGTACACAGCAAGAAATAGTAGATCTGTGCAATTTCAAAGAATGGGCTAACAGGGTATCAAGGTGGAGTGAGCTTTGAAATGGACAGGTAGACCACAAAAAGGCATCCCTTTGATGACGATCCGGTATATACATTAGTTGCCGATGTGTTGACTTGTACGTTGACCCCATTGATATGACATCCGTGAATGTCTGGAATCTGGATCCAAGCAGGAAAACAGTGAGTTGGGCTCTTCTTCTGTTCAAAAACCCACTCCGTTGATGCTCAGGGGAAGTTGGATGACAGACAGAAACGTGTTCACTCCAATGATGCTGGTGGACGCCACAGTATGTGAACTGTATGTACAATATTGCCTAATCCACAGATTCGACTAGGCGAGTGGGTGCACGGTCCAATGGGTTAGCGCCAAAGCACCGCAACCTGCCACGATCCGTGATCAAGCTCGAGACCCTGGTCAACATGAGGTCGAGCTTGAGACTGTTTCTTGGACCAGCTCATGTCGGAAAAATCTTCGGCCCATGCCGATGACTGATAATGCATCATAATGGGTATTTTTTCCACGGTCCATTTACATGCATCGTAATGGCCATTGGTTGTGTGAGCACGCCGTTATGATGACACATACGCACCATTACCATGGGACCATGGTTCATTATAATTACCTTATAAGGGCATATAATGAGCCTTCACAAAAATCACACAGCGCTGGAATTAAAATGCATTATTATGTGGTCCGTGCATGTTAATGGTAAAATAATGTAAAGTCAACCGTTATAATGCAAAGTTCGGAGTTGCCATGCTTCGGAAGATCAGAATTCCATGCTAATGCTGCGAACCAGAAGATAATGCATTCACTAGATTCTAATGTACTGTACATTCCAACTATTGTGCATTATCATGTACGACTACCTAATGAGAATTCATAGCAGGTGTATGAGAGGGATCAGGGGAACCACCAGAACAGGTATGGTATCCGGGTGCGCATCAGGACGGACCATGCTAGAGAAGAATGTTGCAGCCGGGTGAACTTGAACACCTGCGAGGACATGCACTATGCTAGAAATGTGTGAGCTGTCTGTAACCAAAGGCTTGATTCCAGCCGACTTACCAATTGAAAAGGTCTGAGTAACTGGAAACACGAGCAGGCACACAGCATTGGCACAGCCTGATGACGAAGAGGTGGAGGAAGGGGGGAGAGGTGGGTGTCCTGTTGTTGATCTGTGGTCAGGTGTGATAGTGGTGTCAACGAGACATACTCTTCTCACAAATGGAGTGTCACATACCAAAAGAAAATTCTCCAATGTCGAATGAAAGACTTGACAATTGTTGATAGTGACGAGACAATGAGGGTAAATTTGGCAGCGAATCCAGTGACGCAACGGGGCGCACAACGTGTATCAGATTTGGAACCAGGTGCATTGTCGACAGGCTCATAAGGAAAGAATAGTAGCGAACGACAACAATGTTGGTCGAGTCATGATGATGGTGAGGGTTGAGAGACAAGGCGAAACAACCCCATAAAACTGCTTTATTTCCCCGCTGGCTGAGTTTAAATTACTTAGTAAGATCAGAGACCACGTGCACAAGCGTGATCAGCTCATTGTAATGGGGTTATAATGGGCGAGACGATGTAATAATACAGGGTAGATAGGAATATTGGAAGACAGGAGTAGAGCTGTGAGACTAGGAACGCGACGGGTAGGCTAACGGTGGTGCAAAATCGAACATGCTCGCCCTCAAACGGTCCGGACAACGCTAATACCCTCCCTGCGAACTCGGGACAACTTGATGTTGCAACGACGGTGAGGCCATCTTCATCGTCGGCGTCAGCAGTTGACGTGGTGGGGACTGATGTGGGGGGAGAGACGTCGCAGTCGGAAGGGGTGGCGATCCAGCATTCTGCAAGCGAGGGGAAAGGGAGTGAGCTGTGTACGGTCCGCCAGGCATCATATGCCCGACAGATGACCCAATTGTCCCCAGCCTGCCGACATTCCGCGTACCGTTGGCTGACGGAGTACGTGCTGGCAACACACCCACACTCTGGTGGGCGAGATTGGGACTACTTATACTCGGGGTAGCGTTGGCATCCTGTTGTTGACCCAGTGACGGCGCTTGCTGCAGGGGAGCCGTAATACTATTCCACTGTCTCCCCGACGCGAGCCTGAGGCCAGCGATCTGCATGCTATAGTGGGGGCCATTGTGAACCAGATGTCCAACGTACGGTGTCTGGATCGGACGGCCTTGTGTGCCATGAACCGCTGTGCTGACATCCTGTGCTTGAGCAAGAGCGAGCTTCAAGTACGTTAACCCATTGGGCAGACGGGGATGCATGTAGCCGGCGTTCGGGATCGTATAGCCAATGTGGTATCCGTTAGGTATTACAGGCTGTTGTATATCCACTTTCTGCCGGGCTGGCGAGCCAGTCAGTAATGTGGTTTGTTGAGACTCGGTGGGGGGGGAGATTGAATCGGGAGTGTGCTTAGTGGTGCCGTTCGTTGCACCCTTTGTAATGATCCCGTTCAGTGTAGGCCCGAGCTTCGCAGGATCCGCTTCAGAAGGTGGCGGCGCAGGAGAGGGAGAGCCGCCAACGGAACCATTCGCCGGTGCGGTTGGCAGGGAAGTGACATGCGGCAGAGGTGTCTGAGAATGTGGAACTGCCGGGATCATATTCATTATCTGCGGCGGTCCTGGAGGGCGCAGAGCGGCAGTATAAGAGATGCGAGGAGTAGCTGACTGAGGCTGCAATGCCTTCATGTGTGTCTGCATCGCAATGGGGACCCCGTTGGGAACTGCAGAAAGCGACACGGAAGTCACCTGCCGTGACGTGGAAAGCGGTGAAACACCGTTCGCAAAGGCGCGCGGTGTTTGTGCATCTCTGCGAACGAATGACTGTTGCGAGCCAATTCGAAATGGAACGACCGATTGTTGACGACCCTCCGTTGAAATGAGTACCAACGTCCCATCGTTGTGTTGAAGTGTACTCGCTCTAGCGGTTACAGTGCACTGAAACTCCATCGGACTTACAGCGGTTCTATCCCATAACCATATGGAGATAACGCGTAGTCCATCACACGCTGCCATACCCTTATGGAAT
>JBBPTN010000240.1:0-28947 GCA_038094075.1 Xerocomus spinulosus | reverse complement strand
CTCGTTTCCCGCCTTTCTTGTTTCCAGAAGTTTTGAAAAAACCAATAACGTGTGTGTCCTCGCTCCCAGTTCTTTGTCGGTATGAGTTGTACGGTATCCGGAGTTGCTTGAATGTTGTTGACTGTGTCGAAGGGTGTTCGCGGTTGTAAGAGTATGTATGATCTTGTCCCTGCAGTCTTACCGCGAATATTAATTCTAGCAGGTTCCCACTTGAATTCAAGGATTGTGACATGTCCCTCCAACAGTACATAGTGCGCGTTTGGAGCCAAGTCTATGTACCGACGTGTCCTGAAGTATGTCCCATACTCCACTAACCTAGTAGATAAGCAAAATGCGATAATTTCGTTATGACGAACTCAGGCGATCGCAACTCGGCAATCGACGCAGCTCTGATTCACATGGCAGTACACGGCAACATTCGGACGTACACGACAACGATGTCATTCTCACAAGTAAACAGCCTGGCCATCAATCGACCTTGACGAACCTGAACAACTGAGCAGGGTTTTCAATGATCGGCGGGTAGATCAGAAGGGGGGAGTAGTCGATCTTCTTGAGTACAATCTGCACATCATTTAGAACGCAACTACAGACAAGGAAATTTCAATTACCTCAGACTCGGGGTCGCCCAGGTCGGCAATCGTCCATCCTCTTTTGTATTCGCCCTTTGGTGTGATGCTGCATAGATGCGATTTAGTAGCATCGAGACTTGTCACGCGTTCAACTCACATCAAGCCAAAGAATTTGCCAGAAGTCTGAGCGGGACCGATGTTCCATAACAAGTTGTCGCTCTTCTCGACGGAAGCGATGACCTTTTCATGCTGCTCGCCAGTGTAGCGAAACACGCCTTTGATGGAGAGCTGATAAACGCCGTCACTCTCCTCGCTGACTTCCCACTACAGCCAAGGTGAGTAGTGTATGAGTCGAGCGACGAAAAGAAGCGATTATACCTCTTTGTCCTGCAATCCGAGGCGAACAGTTTGGAAAACTGGTTCGATCAGACCATTGATACTGGTGGCGGCCTCGTCCTTGATGACAGGGACGATTTTGTAGGTTCCGACGCATGGGAGTCCTGGGAGAGGCATTGATGCTACGTTGAATGTGATGAATGGAAGTTGGGGGTTGAAGGGAAGACGATGCGAGCGTTCACCTTTTATCACCATCGAGAATGGCTCCGATCCAAACTGGTCGGATAGATACGCCCATCGCCACACCGTGTATCCGCTGGCCGCAGAATCAAGTATTACTTCCAGGGGTTGTTTCGTATATTTCTGGCTCACGGTGCCGTGGCTCCTGTTCTGATGTATCGGGATCATCCGCATCGAGATTCGACAATGTAACACATGGTCAATGGATAATCGATAATCGATGGCGACCTGATGCGTCATGCTGTCATTGGTCCTGCAGGAGCTAGCCAAATGTTAGTGCACACTACGGGAGTACAGTCGTTTGGTGGCGAGGTTCAAATATCTGTGCTCAGAATGCCAGTTGATTGCTTATCGGAAGGCTTCCATACTCGTTCTTCACTAGAAAGCTCCCCAAACCTTGAGGCGTAAGGTTCCATCACGAACAAATGGTACCCGTCTACGAACGTGCAATGCGAATAAATAGCGAATTTCGCGCAAAGCCAAGCTGACGAGATTGAATCTGGCCCTGTTCACTGGTCAAACAAACATGGATTTGTATAGCCCTTGCCTTGAATGGGGTCACAAGGCATAGAGCCCGTCGTCCGGAGCTCCGCATCATTCCCGAGGCGACCAAGGCGTTGTGGTAAAAAGTCCGTTTGTTAACGTGTTCGGCTGCCAGTGAGCGCTAGGGATGCATATCATCCCATTTCAAGACCCATTATCTTTCCATGGGAGCAACGAAAATATTTGCTGCAGTGCACGGTATGATAACTTGGGGTCTGAGAGATGTTGAGAGATAGTAGACTTGACCAGAAACAAGGAAGGGTGTGGCGCTGCAGGGTGTTCTAGTGGCTGTGCCGAGTTTGCACTCGCCGCCGTTGAATGTGAACTCGACGACTATGGCCATTCGCTTGACCTTCCAACTTGTCTGATCCTGTCTGTCAATGGTGATTGTCATAGAGGCTTTCATCCTTTTAATATGTAAACCAACGTATTACATGTTTAGTTCTCTGGGGATCGCCAACGAGACTTGACACACTGCTTCGTCCACTCTCTCTGAGTCTGGCTCGATGTCTGGAAGTACGTTACTGTGTGTGCGTTTTCTTCTGTCCCTATTCGACTTTTCCAAGGCAACACCCTCAGCTCACTCGGCGATGTCATTGCCACCACCATAGATCGACCAGATATTTCATCGAATTGTTTGAGCAGTGCGTCCTGTATCTGCACATCCTCTTTCCAATGCCTACCGATCAACACAAGTGTCAGCCCATGCAAAACAAATTGATAAGAAGTGTGGGCTGCAATATAATTTGCAGTAGGGGAGGCGCTGTGGGGACCCTCGAGAATACAATGAGTGATGATCACCCTAGAGCGGGCCGTTGTGGAAAAACACAGTTTCCCTACAAGTCGTGCGTTGGAGTCTGTCTGCGAGGTGCCCATTAGCTCTGGATAACTGATGGTGTGCGTCCTTCACTCGTGTCGTTTTTCAGGCGAGTAGGATGTAAATATTTTTAGGAGCAATTGTATACGACACAGCTAGGTGGGTATGGTATACGAGACTCACGCGAGCGGATAAGTTAGACAAGTGGGTATGAATAGTGAGTGCATGGAATTGGGTGAGGCTATGAGATAATAGAGTAGGGTAGATGGAATGTGCAGGAGGCGAAGATTAGTATGATGAGGAGAACGAGCGAGACAGCAAAACAACAAACAAGTAAAGTGGGGACCGAGGGGGGCAGGGGAACACCGTGGGAAATGGGTGGGATGGACTGCGCATGGATGATGGGGCTGACTCGGGGGGCCAATTCGAGCAGATATAATTACGCACCTTTACAAGGTTAGTCTGTCATCAGACGCTCAGGTGGAGTACTGGAGATATCGCCTGGAGAGCGGCTTTCCTCATACAGGGTCCAGTCTAGCGAATTGGGAAGCTCCAAAGACTCACACTTCATTAAATCTGACAATGGCCATATAGATCCGATGCTTATGAACGTACGATCATCGGGATGATACATAATTTTGGTGTTGGAACGTGGAGCTCTGCTTCGACGTCCTGGAACGACACTTGTGGAACAACATCTGGACCGTCATCGCTTCAGGGTATTCACCTGCCTCAAGGAATTCTGTGCGTTCCCCAGTTTGCGTATCAAAGGAAAACCAGGGTAATGTCTTCTCGTCAGCTAACCGAAACCAGTTCTATCTAGATTGGGTATGATGTTGGGCATCGTATTGATACGAAACTACACAACAATTCCCTATTTTTGTCTATTTGACCCTTCCATCACTGTAAAACGACAGTGACTCGCGAAGCCATTTCCGTGCCCAAGACCTTCCCCACATCCCATGTATCCATGTCTAACAAGCTGCCTCCTACTGGAACATACCGAATTATCTCTGTCGTCAATCACCCTAGGCAAGGCACGGGTATTTTTGGCGAGTTGCTCGCCGGAATCGATTTCAATGTTCACAACAATGCGGATTACACTGCCCTCGCATGGATGCGATACTCATCCCACTGGCTAAAGTGGAAGATCACGCAGAAGCCGGAAGATCCCAGTGCGTATCGGTTTGCCCTCAAAGACATACGTCCGTTCACTGGCATACAGGATCGTGACGGGGTCATTGTTACCGAGAAGGCTGATGAGGACCGAGAACGGCGCCTCAAACACTACGAGGAACACGATGCGTACTCGTGGGTACACTCATTGTTATTAGCCTGCGTTCCTCTTAGCTCTTGTTTAGTATTCAACTCAGCTATTTCGCTCCCGTCCCTGCAGGATGGACGCTTGCCTCTGAGGATCCCAGTTCCAAGGTAACTGACTCTCCCATGGTGATATTGCAGTTTATTAATCCGCGCGACAGATCTTGATCAAGCCTTTTGATGTCCCCTCTCGCTTGCAGCTGTTCAAATTCGTGAAAGTTGGTGGTGAGTGAGTGCTCATCAGCACGCGAAGATAGTGGTTGAAGGTGACCTTGAATACCGTGTATCGTTGCTCTTGTAGTATGTCGAATCTGAGATCAGAGCATTGTTTGCAGCGGTGGGCCTTGGATGAGCGAATGGAACTTCATAGAAGTTTAACTGGCGCTGCCGTCCTGCATCAGTCGTTTGCGTGCATCAGCAAGTAGCACATGGCCCACATGGACAGTCGCCACTATGTAGGATTCATTACTAAATTACTATGCGGGCAGGCGAAATTGTTGCAGCGGCGTTACCCGCTTTGCACTCAGCATGTGCAAAACGTATGGCTATATCTGCTTGGTCCGACCAATGAAATTGAATCTCGTGGGATAGATTTATCCTTTTTAAATTTTCCCAATTCCACATACCTCGTCGTTTTTGCTGCCGTGAATGCATGGCTCATATCAGGCTTGTCCTCTCGGTGGTGGCATGCAATCACGTCTGTGGTGATCATGGTCGAGGCAAGACTCAGGTGCATTGTGTAACGTGAGAAATTTAGGGCAGACTACACGCCATAATTGACAGTGACGGCGACGCCAGGTCACGGTGCGCCAGACACAACGACGCGAGCGCGCAAGACATGGAGGCGAAGGTGTGGGCGACGCAATCATGTACGGTGAGCGCGTTTACACAAGTGTACTCCATCAACCATGACGGACAGCTGCGCGACTGTGCTCCTCCGACAGCGACAAAAAACGGAAGTGAATGGTGCGACGCGACCACTTACCAGCGGCTCACAAACCACGACACCGAAAGCAAACGCGGATGACAGCGACATTGGAGGCTGCACTAGCGCGCGCCCTCTGCGACAATGGCGAAACGGCGGCGATGGGGCTGGTAGTGGCGCGAGTGCGCACTATTAACACGGCTACGGTGAGAACATGGTTACCCAGTAATCCTGTTTGATACGCACCCCCAGCGCGACGACGACTCCCCTGGTGACAATGCTGTGGCCAGGGACAAGGTGGCCAACGACGAGGCGATGAAGCCCCACGACGACGCTACTACCATCACCACCGCGATAACATGCCTCTTACCGACTACCATGACGATGGCGAGGGCTGCGCGATGGCATGCTCACTAGAGATTCCACTACACCCGCAATGACGGCGTGCAGGGGATGGCAACGCACCATCACCGCCGCCGCCATCATCACGGCGACGACGACTGCAAGGGCGAGGTATGCACGACAATGCACTTCTACCACCTGCTCGACGACGACGACGGTGAAGGTGAGGCAGGCGCAACGGCACCACCACCATCACCTTGACGGCAACGACGGTGAGGCTGGCACAACAGTACCCAGTGAGCTACTAGCTCTTCCAAACGTGTTCGTATATGTTTATTGTAAAGTTGTGTTCTAATGGGACCATTCATGACAGACATTCACCTGCGTTGTCACATCCGATATCAAGAGATGTTTTCGGCTCTCATTTCATCCCCCTTTTTTCAAAAATTTTGGAAAACCAATAACGCATAACTCGTTCCCAGTTCTTTACCAGTATAGGTTACGAATGTGGCTGTTAACTGTGTCAAAGGGTGTTCGCGGTTATAAGTGTATGTGCAATCTCGTCCTTGCCTTCTTACCACAAATACGATGGTTAAACAATGACGATGGGGAAATACACCCCCGTCGGCTCCTATGAGCGGTGATACGCAGATATCAATGGACCGCTCGCAGGGCGCAAGGTGGAGTCGCTCTCGAAGCTGTAATAAGTGCAATGCTTTCAACATGCAATGCCAGCCCAGCTTTCAACTCATACTATTGCAGTCGTACTAGAGTCAATCACTGGTTACTTGGATTCTAGCAGATTCCCTTGAAGGATGGTGACGAGGCAAGCTGTTTGAATCCAGTTCCCCAACGGACTGTGACGGTGCACAGTGCATATATCGGCGGCTATAGCACAAGCTATTTTGAATGCCTACGTTATTGACTGATGCTGCATATCTCAACAAGCTCCAAATTCTACTACCGTGCTCGAGGCCCATACCGTACCAACCTAGATGAGCAACAAAGCGGTGGTTTCATTACAACATTGTCAAGCAACTCACAATCGACACATCTCTGATTCACATGATAGTAGTACACAGTAACACTCGGAGTCTCGAACGCGGCGGTACACGACGACAACGCTATTCTCACAAGAAAACAATTTCACGCTCGCCAATCACTCATCGACCTTTTCAAACCTGAACAACTGGGTGGCCTTTTCGACGAACGGCGGGTAGATCAGAGGGGGTAAGTAGGTAATCTTCTCGAGTATAATCTGCGCGTGACTTAGAACGCAACTGTCAACGGAGAAAACTCAACTACCTCGGACTTGGGGTTGGACTCGTCGGCAACAGTCCAGCCTTTTTCGCATTCACCGGCCTCCTTGGGTGCAATGCTGCATGGAGGCGATTAGTAGCGTCAAGATTTGTCGCGCATTCAACTCACGTCAAGCCAAAGCAATGGTCAGAACTCTGAGCGGGCCCGAGGACCCACAACAAGTTATCCTCTACAGCGGAGGAAGCGATGACCGCCTGATTGCCGCCAGTGTACTTAAACGAGCTTCGGTGGGAGAGCTGATAAACGCCGTCACCCTTCTCGGTGACTTCCCACTACGACCAACAGGATGAGTACTGTACTCGGACGACGAAAAGAAGCTACTTTACCGATTTATCCGGTAATCCGAGATGGACAACTAGGGAAACGGGAAGATGCGCACTGTTGATACTGGTAGGCGCATCGCTCCTGACGACAGGGACGATTTTGTAGGTTCCATCGCATGGGAGTCCGGAGAGAGGCATTGATGCTACGTTGGATGTGATGAACGGAAGTTGGGGGTTGAAGGGAAGAGGGTGCGGCTCGCCGCTCGACCTTTATGCCATCGAGAGTGGCTCCGATCCAAATTGGTCGGATAGATACGCCCGTCGCCACACCGTGTATTATCCGCTGACCGCAGAATCAACAATTACCTTTGGGTTGTTTCGTACATTTCTGGATCGTGGTGTTGTGGTCCCCGTTCTGATATATCCGGATCGTCCGCATTGAGATTCGATCGTTTCGACAACACAACGCATGGTCAATGGATAATCGACGGCAGCTCAATGCGTCGTGCTATCATCGGTCCTGCAGGAGGTAGTCAAATGTTAGTGCACACTACGAGCGTACTACTACAGTCGTTTGGTGGCGAGCTCCGAACGTCTGGGCTCAGAATGATGCCAGTCGGTTGCTTATCCAAAGGCCACCACACTCACTCTTCGTTGGAGAGGGAGAGCCCCCCCAAACCTTGAGGCGTAAGGTTCTATCATGAACCAATGGCACCCTTCCAAGAACGTGTAGTGCGGATGGATAGCGAAGATAGCGAACTCTGCGCAAAGGGGCGCTGACAAGATTGAATCCGGCCCTGTCAACTGATCAGAAAAACGTAAAATGGTCCAGTCCTTGCCTTGAATGGGGTCACAAGCCATGGAGCTTGTCGTCCAGAACTCCGCATCATCCCCGAGGTGATCCAAGGCGTTGTGGTAAAAGTTCCAATTATTGAAGGCTCGGTTGAAGTGCTATAGGACTCCCAAACGCGGTGAATCACTGACCCAGACGACCCGCCTGTTCCATGAATAAACCAATTTGTAAGCATGAAGCGTTGGGAACATGTACGAGTCGCGATATTACACCGGTGAGTTCGGAAGTAGAAAGCCACTCGTCATTCACAACTGAATACGACTCCCTAGTGAGTCATCACACTGACCACAGAGCAGTTGGCAATAGTGGATGTAATCCGTGCACGAAGACTTGGCCACCAGTCCATGTTTTTTTTTTCGCCTCATTGATCCGGGGAAATCACATTGTTGGGGAGAATTTGTGCGTGTTCGGTACGCCTTCACACTCTGGGGTCCATAGTTCGCATTGGGAACCCAGAACGCGGCAAAAAATGGGGCTTTTAATCTGGCACCAGAAGGTGGTGGCGCAATAGGAGTGTCATCAGACACATAGGCTGGGGCCTATATGGCAGACTGCTATGAATCGATGTTCCCAGTCGGCGGGGTTCTTGACACTCTGGCAGAGGACTGGCCGGGTCATGGTTGTCTAACAAGGCATGCTTCTTGGACGAGCGTTTGATTACACAGATAAGAAACTATTGGAAATATGTCGTTCCGTAAGAGCTATACGTGTAGGGTCCTTTGCATATCAGCATAGCGCTCATTTTATTGTGCAACCTTGCTAAAATAGTGTGAATTTACACTGGACATTGGACATACTCGCCATTTGACCCAACAGAAATGCTGAGCACAGAGCTGGAAACAACTGAGATAACCATTTACGGGAATATTAGCAAAAGTATTTATCAATGTTGTAGCTCGTCGATCATTCCATTGATCATCGGCATTGATCGGTCACAGCTCGAGCTTCGAGCTCCGTTTGGATGTGGAATCAATTACCGTCTCGGCTGTCTCCGGTTCCATGTGCTCTGATCATATGTCCATTGAATAACGATTATTTTTGTTATCCTTCGAACACATGTCCTATCACTTCTCAAGATCCCACCCTAGATACATATAGGAGTGCCTAAGCGCTTACAGTTGCCCCGACGGGGTTAAAGCTCTTTTACCGACAACGGAAATGAGCGTTGGGTGAAACCATATCTGATGGCACGGCGCTCGTCAATTCAGCGCTGGTTTTCTTCATTTATCCAACCGTAACACAGGGGTTGTGTCACAGTCGCCTACATGAAATTTGATTTGGCTATTGGGGGGTGGGAATTGCATACCTCATTGCTCAGATCAGGGACTTCTCATCCACGTCCACTGTGTCACTATAGCCATCAAGACGGGAAGACGGGACTGCACACGCACCAAATTCGGTGAGGGTCATGGGTCGACTGAACCCACGGTGATCGGTAGGAGCGGAACCCTGGAAAAAAAATTGGAGGTCTTCTGGCGCTCAGTGCAGACGTGGCAGAACTCATATCGGAACCAGTAAACTCAACCCAGTCGAGGAAGACAGTGGCAGACACCACAAGGACCATTCATTTACGATGTCGAGAATGAGATACTGATACAGTGAATCGGCTATGTCAGTCAACGGTTCCGTGGCCCTTCCTGGAAGGACAGGAACACTAACCTGGTTGTCGGCAATGGAATGCTTTGGGGGATAATCTCAGCAACTTGTCAGTGACGGCGGCTGATCTGCGATAGGCTGTGCTTCAAGGCTTCTAGACACATCTTCACCTCATTTTGTCGAGTTCCTTGGGGTCTGAGCACAAGGTTTGATCCTTTCCCGGAAAATACAATTGGGAGTAGCGCCGAATGTTTGCGGCGTCCCGAGAACAGCGAGACGAGAATTATGATATGCCTAAGCTGCGGTCAGCGTTTCCACCCGTGTGGGTGGCAGAAAATGAAAGAAGCGAAGGTTTCGGGTACAATACGATAACGATGTCTTGATGCCAATTGAGTGTGGTAGACGCCAAATCCCGATCTGCTCGAGATCAACAAGACACGTTCACCAGAAGCCTTGCCAAGTATGGTAAGTTCTTCGGTGCGAACTTGACACAATTCTGAACGAAAATCTTGAGTCAAGGTTCCTGCAATGCGTTCCCCGACTCCTGCGCTAGTGGGAGAATTCGAGGGTCGTCTGTCACATGGACACGCGCAGGCACCGGTCGAGAATGCTATTGGATTTCGTCACACATCGTGACTCGTTATCGTGACTCGTACGTGTTCTCAGCGCTTTATACTTGTGAATTCCCATCCATTGCTTTATCCATGGAACAGGCTGGTAGTCTGGGTCAGCGATGCGCCGCGTTTGGAAGTCCTATAGCACTTCAACCGAGCACTTCGATAAATGGAACTTTTACCACAACACCATGGACCACCTCGGGGATGATGCGGAGTTCTGGACGACAGGCTCCATGGCTTGTGACCCCATTCAAGGCAAGGGCTGGATCATTTCACGTTTGTCTGATCAGTTGACAGGGCCGGATTCAATCTCGTCAGCTCCCCTTTGCGCAGAATTTGCTATCTATCCGCACCACACGTTTGTGGAAGGGTGCCATTGGTTTGATAAAACCTTACGCCTCAAGGTCTGGAGGGGCTCTCCCTTTCTAGCAAAGAACGAGTATGGAAGCCTTTGGATAAGCAACCGACTTGCGTCATTCTGAGCCCAGGCGTTCGGGGCTCGCCAAACGACTGTAGTAGTACGCCCGTAGTGTGCACTAACATTTGGCTGGCTCCTGCAAGACCGATGATAGCATGACGCATTGAGCTGCCGTCGATTATCCATAGACCATGCGTTGTGTTGTCGAAACGATCGAATCTCGATGCGGATCGTCCGGATATATCAGAACGGGGACTATAACACTACGATCTAGAAATGTACGAAACAACCCCCAAACTAATTGTTGATTCTGCGGTCAGCGGATAATACACAGTGTGGCGACGGGCGTATCTATCCGACCAATTTGGATCGGAGCCACTCTCGATGGCATAAAGGTCGAGCGGCGAGCCGCACCCTCTTCCCTTCAACCCCCAACTTCCGTTCATCATATCCAACGTAGCATCAATGCCTCTCTCCGGACTCCCATGCGATGGAACCTACAAAATTGTCCCTGTCGTCAGGAGCGATGCGCCTACCAGTATCAACAGTGCGCATCTTCCCACTGGCCTACCTGTTCAACTCGGATTAGCAGACGTATTGGTAAATTAGCTTCTCTTCGTCGTCCGGGTACAGTACTCACCCTGTTGGTCATAGTGGGCAGTCACCGAGAAGAGTGGCGGCGTTTATCAGCTCTCCCACAAAAGCGCGTTTCGCTACACTGGCAAGGACGGTCAGGCGGTCACCGCATTTATCAACGCGGAGCACAACTTGTTATGGAACCTCGGTCCCGCTACTTCTGGTAATTACTATGGCTTGACGTGAGTAGCACGCGTGAGGAGTTTCGACGCTACTAAATCACCTCCATGCAGCATTGCACCCAAGGATGCCAGTGAAAAAGGCTGGACTGTTGCCGACGAGTCCGACCCCAACTCCAAGGTGATCGAGTTTTCTCTGTTGATAGTTGCGATCTAAATCACGCGCAGATTGTACTCGAGAAGATTACCTACTTACCCCCTGATATCTACCCGCCGATCATCGGAAAGGCCACCCAGTTGTTCAGGTTCGAAAAGGTCGATGAGTGATGGGCGAGCGTGAAATTGTTTTCTTGTGAGAATAGCGTTGTCATCTTGTACTGCCGTGTTCGAGACTCCGAGTGTTACCGTGTATCATGTGAATCAGAGATGTGTTGATTGTGAGTTGCTTGACAATGTTGTAATGGAACTACTGCATTGTTGCTCATCTAGGTTGGTACAATCAACGTCCGTCTGAGTTTGTCCCCCACTCAGTATGCACTGGGCCATCCCAGATGGATATTTTTGTGGTCAGCTTTGGTAAGGCCCTTGAAGGGGGTTCCAAGGATGGGACATGGAGGGAGGGATCGTAACACATCAATTCCAAGGAATGGTCATCAATCTCATTCGTTTCAAATGAGCGGGTCGGAGGGGTTAAAGTTGGATGATGGTAAATTATCTGGTCAGGAGTAGCCTTGTACATAGACGGAGCATCTCATCACCGACGGACACTGAGGATCAGTGGACTACACACATAGAACACGACAACATTGAAAGTTAACTGGAAGAATCCTGAAGGCATGATGTACAGATTACGTTGTTCGGCGCCTTCAGCACTTGCTAGTACTACCACTTGAGGAAGAAGAGAAACATGGATGGCGCGACAATCACCACGAAATTATTCTTGTACCCAAACATCTTGTCTTTGCCACGCGGACGCATCAGCACCGGTATCCAGACTAACCTCTTTTCACCATCGAAGAGCCAGCCGTCTTTCCGGACTCGATACGACGTATGGAAGAGGCTGTCGAGAGTATCCTCAGATTCGGATTGGGTGAGTAGGTGAGGCAGGGATGCGGTATTCGCGGTAGCATCCAAGTCCTGATTGGAGCAGCACGCACAATGCGCCTTATTTGCGTCGGGAAGAGTCCATGTGAAGACACTCCCATCCTCACACCTAGACGTCAACACGGATTGATCGTCAGAGAATCGAAGCAAGTCTACGTTCTTGACCGTGACTCGATCGGTGCAAAGAATGTCATGCGAGGTCAAGGTTGATGGAGACCACACGGAAATCGATCCGTCTCTTCGCCCAATCGCGATCTGTGCTCCACTGGGGGTAATCCTATACGCGAGTGCTGTGACCATTGAAGCGGACCCATCAAACGTGGTCTTGCATTCCCCACTAGCACGATCCCACACGCGAACAATGCCCGTTTTGGAACCGCCAATGAGCGACGATGCGTTGCTAGAGAAAACGAGCACGTTGACGACCGCATTATCATCATACATGCTCATTCTCCTCCGCGCCCCTCCCACTCCAAATACCTCTATCTCACCCGATCCATGACAGCACGCGATCCATTCCCCGTCGGCGGACGAGGTGGAGGAATGCACCTTCTTGAGGCCAGAGAAGCGTGTACGCTGATCACCCGTCGTAGCATCATAGACCTGCACAGAACATCTGTCGGCCGGTAATATGCTCGATAGGATGCAGAAAAAGATACTGCCGTCTGCAGAGAATTTAAACTGAAAATCGCTATCATTGCGCAACGAAGCCAAGAACCCCAGGTCAATCTGCTTCACGATGAGATAGTCCCCACTGACCAAGTACCAGTCCTGGAGATTCTTGATTATGAACCGTGTGCCGGTACATGAGGGAATGATCTTTTCTATCAGACGCAAGGGGTACAATCGGGTGACCTCCTGAAAATCGTTCCATGACCATGTTGGAACACCAAGATCCACGATCTGGAGCGAACCAGCCGCGTCCGCGCTGACAGCCCAATTACCGTTTGGGGAGATTGCGGTTGTCGTCTCCATGCGAGGGCCGACCACCGGAGTGCTTTCCCTTGCGTTTGGTAGTACTCCGTTGAAAACGAGGCCTAGATATGTAAATACAAACGACGACGACCGTGTTGCGAAAGAAGCTGACACCCGTAGTAGACTTGACTCAATCTTCGTGGAAAGAATGGATCGAAGCAGGATGTTCGGTGCTCCCCACCCAAGCAATTTGATCTCCAATGCAGGCAACCGTCGGAGCAACATCCTGAAGCCTTCTGGCCCAGACCAGACCGTTTTGTATTCGTTCGGTGCACCAATGCCCCAAGATGCGATCACATCGTTGTAGACTGTAGCGAGATGCTTGTCGTCATCGAAAAAGTGGATCGATCGTACTTCAGTGGAGTGGCGATTAGAAAGCGTCTGAGTGCATATCCCTGACTCGGCGTTCCATAACTTGACAGCCTTGTCCTCAGATCCGGACGCGAGAAGCCGCCCATTTTTGGTCACAGCAATGCAATTCACCGACTTTCGGTGTCCCACCATCTCGCGAACCATTTTCCCGCTGGACATATCCCAGACAATGATCGATGTGTCCTCCGATCCAGAGAACAGTCTCTGTGAGTCACAGGAGAACGCCAATGATGTCACTGGTCCTTCGTGCGTAGACAGCCGATACAACACTTGCGCACTCTTCATCAACCAAATCTGGATCGCATGGTCCCGTGAACCAGATGCTAACAGTGTGCTGTCAGGTGAGAACTCAATACATGTGATCCGTTTGGTGTGACAGCCCTCGTGCTTCAGATGCTCTCTGCCAACCTTTGGGTCCCAAACAGCGACAGTACCATCCTCGAACACGGCTGCTAAAAAGGCACCAGATGGGGAGAAAGAGATAAGGAGTGATGTTAATGAACAATCTCCGAGACTCGCGACGTTGCCCCCAGTAATCGTATTCCAGACCTGGACTCCTTGCTTCACACCAGCTGTCGCGATCAAGTCACCATTGGGCGAGAAAACGGCTGAGTAGATGGCAGTGTGTAGATCAATACTTCTCCGCAGTGCAAGCCAAGTTTCAGGCGTAACCGGTTGGCAGACGAATGTCCCAAGTGATTGGCGTCCAAAGATTTTGTAGATGGAGTTGTCTTTGGGAACGAACGAAAGTGCTGTGAGGTAGACATGCAGCGCATATTTAGATATGCAGTCCATGTATAGTGCTACAAGGCGCTCCGCATCCTCCAGCAGTGTCAAAGCGTCCCGTGGAACCTTATGCAGTGTCTATGGGTCATCAGTTCACGCTTGAAGGAAAAAGGAAAAAGACGAACCCTTAGCCAGCAAATTCCCTCGCGAAGCATGACCACAGCACTCTCAAGCTCACCAAACAAACTGAGTGCCTCCATCCAGTACAACAATACAGTGGTGCCGAACCTATTCAGCGCAGTCAACAATTCCTCGTTCACAACTCCATTACCCGAAAGCTGTGCGAGATGATGAGACCAAAACCGACATGCATACGAAAGAGCGTCGTCGAACACGGCCCCCCGGCGCTCGGCGAGATCTGGAACCTCACTGTTTGCCGTGGAAGGGTCACCGATCCCACACATGTCGCGTTTCAACGAATTTGACATAGCATCGAAGCAAAGTTGGGCCATGAGCATATGATAGTTATCGGGGTTGATCACATAGTGTTGTGATCGTCGTGAATCAATCAAGAAATCACGGAAGGACGCATGATAGAACTGGATAGGCTGCTTTTCGTCTTCCGATGCGAGGAGAACAGAGCTGAGGGCCGGAACGATTACTCTAGCATCCACGTCTAGTTTCTGGAGTAGCTTGTGCAGACATGTGACGGACATCGGAATTGCCATACAATAGACAACCCCAAGAATGAGCCGCGTGATATCAGGATCATAAAAGACTGAAATGGCGTCCCGATACAAGGTGTCGAGTTCGGAATAGACAGACCCAGTAGATACCTTATCCTCCAGAATGCTTCGCAGACGTTGCACAGGATGATGCATCTTGTCCCCAACGAATTTGGCGACTGTGTGGGCAAAGATGAACAGTCCTGCGGCTTTATGAACGATGCGTTCCAGATCATCGGATGGTGGCCATGGACGAGGGAGATGCCTCATAGTCTGGTTATGTAGCTCATATGCGTCGTCTAGAGCACGGGATAGGAACAACCGAATGTCAGCATCTGCACTGAAGGAATGGATGTCGAGGGATAGTGTGATGGAGGACACCTCAGACCGATGGAACTGGAACTGAATCCAAGACTCAGGTCTACTTGTGATCAACAATCGCAATGGGAGGGATGTCTTCTGAGGAAGATCGGCAAGGAGTGTGATTAGCTCTGAAACGAGATCTTCACCGTCGCACTCATCAAGCGCATCCAGAACGATAAGAATTGGTTTTTCAGGTGTTTCCGTCACTGTAGACAGGGGTTGAATCATAAGCTTCGCCATCTGTTCCCGAAGGACCTTTGTGGGGATCATGTAGTCCTTCTCGAGCGCCACAACGACGGCGGCTCGAATAGACGGAAAGAAGGAAAGTAGCTGCGTGGTGAGGGTCGAGATGACATGTTGTGTAGTTCGCCGTTCGATGTCACGGCGCGAAAAGAAGAAGCTGGCAGCTAGCCGACCTTCATCTGCGTACTTCTCTGCGATCGTCTGCGACACGGCCGACTTTCCCGAACCAGGTCTCCCATTTAGCCAGTATACACACTTCTCGCCTGGTCTGTCTACCCACGAGGAGATGTGGGCGAGTAACTGTACACGCGTGCCTCTGCTGCACTTTGGTGGTGGATAACGCTCGGCTGAATCATACGCTGCACTCGGCGCGCTCGCTTTCTGAAGAGCCTCGATGAGATCTGTGTAGAAGAATAGTATCATCAATCATCAGTGGTCACCAGAATGAAAGCAGTGAGTCCTCACTCGACTGAGGACCCTGGACAATCTGATTGCCGTGAACGACAGTGTTGACCATTTGATTGCCTTGCACCGACTGGGCATTGTAGTAATACTGGTCCCGACCGACATCGCTGAAGACGCCATGACTGGCGTCAATATGAGATGAGTTGTCGAACATTGCAGGAAAATGGCCCTTGGGCTCCGTAAAGGTAAAGCGGATAAAAGTTGCCCTGCAAGCACATTCGACGCCCTTTTAACCGCACCCCAACCGCAACCCCCGTGACACCCAGAAGCATAGCCCACGCCAATAACCCTGACCCTGACCATCATGGCCCTTGTTGGATATTATTCCGCTTTTGGGTGCTTATGTAATATTCACTACATCGCCCTAGAGTAGTTACATTAGAGCTAGTTTGAGAGGCTTGCTAGGTCGGCTGTTAGGTCGGTTATAGCTCGGCTATAGGTTACCGAGTTTCGGCTAGAGCTAGGTACCAAACTCAGACCAAATTCTGCTGGTTAGGGGTATGCATCACCATTTTTGGAGAGCTTGAGCCTGTCACATAACAAACACAGCGGAGTATGTAATATTCACCTTCCACCCAACGTACAAGTTTGCCCATGCTTGCAGCATGCTCCTAGGCTACCACCCACCACGAGATCCACAAACACTCCACAACCACCTCCTTGGATTTTCGTCCCTCATTGTTCTTTGTGGTGTCAAAGCACTTCAAATCATGCACCAGCAACAGCAACCTCCCAGGCGGAGTCGACACAACTGGAGCGAGGATGAAGTTCACCACATGCTCGATCTTCTCATCGAACACAAGGCCAAGATGGGGCAAGCATTCAGTTTCACAATGGCTACATTCAATCAAGTGGCAAAGCAACTCGGTACGGGCAGGCTGGGTACGTCTGTTCAAAGCAAGTTTAATCAGGTACGTCTCGCAAATTCCTGCAGAACCACAAGCCTGTCTTACAAGAATTCACACAGCTTAAGCCAATCTATAGAAATATTGAGGGTTGGAATAACAGTTCAGGACATGGACGCTGGAATAATACGAAAGGCGCAAATATTGACAATGCCTCACCCGACGAGGTGTTGAACTGGCAACAGTATGTTGAAACGCCAAATGTACGTATTGTTATTTCAGCCCCATTTTATGCTGATGTTGTTCTAGGGCAAGCTGATGGCACAGTTTGAAAACGCTGGTTGGATATACTACGAACAGATGAAGAATGTCTGTGCTGGAGCCTCTGGCGGTGCTGAGGGACGTGGGGCATACACAACGGGATCGGCGCATAGCTCAGAAGCATTCGCCGAGACACAGGCATCAACGTCCAGCCCCTTCGACGACACCGACAATGACTCGGTGATGGACAATAATCTTCTTACGAATGCATTACAGCCAGGTCAGGAGTTGGATCTGATGCAACTCCTTGAGCTCAGTAGGGAGATAACTTCGCAAAACCCTCAGACCCAGATGGCCGCAGCACAGAGGGCCGTGACAACTGTCACACAGCTCAACCAAGTGACATCTCCGACGCTTGCACCCTCATCTGGCTTCTCGTCTGATAGCCGTAGCCAGACGTTCATTTCAAACACGTCTCCCCATTCACATTCTCCACACTCCACAACATCTATGGCAGAGAGGCTCCCAAAGGGCACCACCCACGCAAGGACTTCCGCCTCTTCACAGCGATCCTCATCTCTTGTTTCGTCTCGCAAACGAGTCAAGATCACCAAGACGGATGCTTCTATGGTGACCGCCACCGCATTATCATCCATCACTGGTGCGATTTACCGGGCGACAGACTGTATGACCGGCCTTCAGGAATTGTTGTCTCAGTCATCGTCAACGGCCAATTCCACCACATCTTCGGTCAATTCCACCCCGGCGGCCCCAGCCAATCCCATCCCGTCTCCCCACCCCTCCTCATCAACTGGCCATCAGGGCTCTTCGTTTTACACAGCTGCCACAGCTTACCTCAACCGCGATACGTACCTCGACTCCATCAATCCCGACATTCGCGCCGACCTTGTCCTCGAATTTCTCAACAATCCGCAGTTTTGTGAGATGTACTCACAAATAGCGGATGAAACGTTGCGCCATAATGTAGCGCTGAGGTGGTTCCGGCGGAGGGAGCAACAAGCCAGGCTGGAGTCATCCATGGCGCGATCATTTTCAAACCGCTTCTCTTCATCATCCTCACCTTTTTCAACAGCTTCTTCATCCCCCTTCCCTACTTTGGCATCCACTACTGAGTCCCCGATCCTCTTCGGCAACATCACGTCCAATCAGCATGCACCCACGGCTTCCTCGCCCATTCCACATATCTCGGCTTCCTCGCCTATTCCACATATCTCTGATGCCACTTTGGACGCCATGACCTCATCCCTCAACAGTGGGATGTTTTTTACCCCACAGCTTGATGCTGAACACACCGACACGATGCCGGTGATCGACTCTGCAAATCCATATGAGGTGTTTGATGATTCACTCTATTAAGTACGTGGTCTTCATGTTGTTGGCACGATTTCTGTATGCCGTGTTGTCTTCTTTCCATTCGCTGTTGTTTTCTGCGTTATGGACTCTTCGTATGTACTGTAGTTGTATTTTAGCAACTACATATTCATATCCATGTCGTCGTCAATGTTATCCATGTCAAGTCCTCGAGCACGACGAAGTGCAACATAATCGTGCCACATAGCATTCGTTATGCGATCACGTAAGTTCCTCGCATCACCGTCCAACCTCGCCTCCAAGTCCCACAAATCTTCGCTGGTGTCACTTCTGTCGTCGTCATCATCGTCGTCGTCATCGTCACCGTTGTTGTCAGGTAGTACAATGTCCGAGCTGTACAAAAGAATAAAATTGTGAATGGCACATAGTGCCACAGGAATGCGTGCTTGGATTTCAAGCGAGTAGTGCGTTGGCAAGAGTAGAATTCGGAAGCGGTTCTTGACAACGCCGAATATACGTTCAATGACATTGCGTGCCGATGCATGTCGAAGGTTGAAGAGCTCTTGTGGCGTCTTGGGCCTGTGCTTCGTCAGTTGAGCACCAAAAAAACAAACAGCTACTCACTGCATGTTTGCACGCCCCCACTCTGCCAAATGATAGCGTACCCCACGGTAGGGGACAAGGAGTGGTGTCTTGGATGGAAACCCAAGGTCAGCAAGAAGATATCGACCCTCAGGGACCTCCAGGTTGCGCGAGCAAGCATCACTATAGATGCGTGAGTCTGATGCAGACCCCTCCCATCCGGTAAGTGCGTAGGTGAAGCGAAGATCAAAATCGCACACAAAGAGACAGTTATGTGAGACAAAACCCTTCCGGTTTCGGTAAGCGGCGACCTGATCTGCAGGAGGAGCAATAGGAATGTGGCTGCCGTCGATAGCTCCGATTGCGTCTTTGAAATATGGATAGAGCTTTGGATCATTGCGAATCTTGATAGATAGAGGGTCGGTACCTGGCGGTTTGACGAACTTGGTGTATATCGGCGGTGCAGAGAATATAAGCACCATTTTTCGGAAATAGCTGCAATTGTTAGTCCCTCAATTCACCAAAAGCAGGATAAACTCACCGAGAAATGGTATCATTTGACCGTTGAAAACGCTCCCCTACATGCTTCACTGGCAAACCAGTGACACAAGTGTAGAGGAAGATTGCGAGTTGTTCTTCTAGTGAGACGAACTTCGACTTCGTGTGGCCATGGTCCGTGAGAACAGCAATGAGCTGCTCGAAAAGCTCAGTAGACATGCCAAGCTCATTCCGGATACGTGCTGGATGGCCGGTTATCAGCTCGAGCACCCATCCTTCACCAGAAAGGATGGATGTGTGGTACGGTTCTGGGTCCTTGCGGAGTTGGGGTTGATTGACCAAAGTGGCGGAGATGGTGCTGATAGTTGCACAGATAATGATGTTGAGGAGCATGGCCATATACTGAGCAATGCGCGCTCGCTGCTCTGGCCGTAAAACGAGCACCATGGCAGTTGAGCCTCGACAGATTTTGATCAATCAATCCAAACGGAGTTTCGTGCTGAGTTTCATCACGACGACAGGTATGGCACTAGCCGAAACTCGGTAACCTATAGCCGAGCTATAACCGACCTAACAGCCGACCTAGCAAGCCTCTCAAACTAGCTCTTAGGTTACTTAGCTACCATACTGAGTGTCCTACAGACATTCCAATAGCCCTGACTGTTAGGATCTTTATTTTCACACTTTCACCAAGTCATATATTCACACTTAATTTCTGTTTGTTCTATTACTTTCCACAACATTCTATCACACTCTTCACAATAATGTCATAACATGTGACTGGTCATGTGATAGGCCTTTTAAACAGTATATATGTAGGGACATTTCTGTATCGTTTCCTTAGTTTGGAATCCTCATCTTTTCTCTTTTCTCTCACTTTGAGGGCTGAGTTCAAGTGATCCCTTACACTGACCAGCTGGGCGCCAGCTCATCTTGGCATCCAAGTAGTGAAGCCTGCCATGTCTAAAAAATTGTTGGAATCTTCGGCCCATGTCAATGACTGATAATGCATTATAATGGGTATTTTTTCCACAGTCTATTTACATACATTGTCTGTGTGTCACCATAAGTACCAGGCTCCTACATGCCATCAGCATTGAGTGAGAGGCTTCATCCTAGAGGGGAGGTGGAAAATTCCATGTGGCTGTACATTAGTTCAAACCCAGCCAACCTCATTATATCTCTCACTCTCATCAATGGCTGCAAGAAAACATTGGTAAACAACATCAGCCACAGTGTCTGGGATCTTCAGACTGCCTTTTACCATCCGAAGGAACAGATGAGAATCCACAATGGTATCAGGATATTGAGAACAGTTGGTACATTGAGTATAGAGACAAATATGGGGACTATCCTTGGGATCTAGGGTGATCTCCCAGAAAACCAGGGACAGTCAAACATGTGATCAGAAAGAAACACAAAACTATGAAAGAAGACCTAGATGAACCCAAGTTTTCTAGAGTCAAGAAAAGAAGAAAGAGGCAATTAAAGAAAAGGAGAAGAAGAAACAGAGGAAACTCTACAATCAGACTATGGATCTATCACTCTACAAAGACGCTATTGATACCTTGAGAAGAATAGAAGCTTCTGAAATAGAAGCACTGGAAATTAATTCTGAGACTGGGATAGCAGAACAACTGTTCATTTCTGAAACTGGAACACCAGAATCAGAATTGACTCCTATTGATTCAGAACTTTTGTTTGAAATCTCTCCAAGTATCAACAAAGATACTAATCTTATGTTATCTTTCTCTCTAGCTACCTTTGTACCTTGGCTTTAAATGGCAGCAGTCAAAGTTGGTCAAGAAATTACTGGTCGCATCAAGCCTCTAGATGGGCCCAGTAACTATGATACTTGGTCTCATCAACTGAGAAATGTCCTTATCATCTGTGGACAGTGGAGCATTGTAGATGGAACCTTCAAATGGAGTGCTAAACCCACTGCAAAGAAGGATGACTGGATCCAAGAGGATCTCAAGGCATGTGCTTTGATTGTAGCATACCTACCACCTTCTATGCAATACATGCAACCCACTGGTGACCACTCTGAAGATATAGACTCAAGTGGGAATACTACTGAAATGTACTCCCAAGCGAAAGAGCTCTGGACAGCTCTTAAAGATCTATATTGCCCAACAGGAGTTACATCCTATTTCTCTATCTTTAAAGACATTCTCAGATATCGCATCAACTAGGACAAAGATCTTTCCAGTCAACTTGCTGAAATCAAAGGACTCTTTCATCATACCAACAATGCAGGACTTATTTTTGATGAAAAGGTAGTCTGCATTATTATCCTCAATTCCCTTCCTGGATCCTATGTGAATCTTGTATTAACTCTTGTACATGTTACAGATTCAACCAAGTTCACTCTAGACTATATTATCTCCAGTATCCAACATGAACATATCTTGCGCAAAGGAACTGGAAGAGCTAATTCTTCAGCCCATTCTCTAGTAAATCATATTAGTACACCAGCTCAAGCTGTGGCATATAAGGTGAACACCATCCACCATGCCCCTACTAATATGAAATGTTCAAAGTGTGGTCGTACAAATCACACTACTGAACAGTGCTGGGCCAATACTAAGTGTGCTACACCTTTTGGCTCTAAACAAGTCAAAGGAAAGCATCCCTATAAGAAGAATGTCAAAGCAGCTGAATGAAGGATAAAGAGAAAAGGAAAAGGAAAGGCAAGAGCCCACTTCATTGATGAAGATGTAGACCTTGCCTCCATGGTCATTGAAGATGACTATGATGCACCCTATGAGGACACCTCTGAAAACTATTCTGGTCTTGAAACCATTACAGAGGAACCAGTTTATGAAAACTGGGAATATCAAGGTGTTGAAGGACCCCTTGATGATGGTATGACCTGGGATCAGATCCAGGATGATTTTGATCTTACCAATAATTCCTTTGCTGATCAGGATTCCTTTCAATTACCCCCTAGACCAGCTTTGTGCTGAGTCTAGGACTCCTAATACTTCAATCCCAAAGCAGGCTTTGGGACCTGACAAAAGTCAGAGGATTCACAGGAAGAAGGGATTAAAGGAATCTACCAATGGTAATCATCGAGATAAAGAAGGGAAATAGAAGAATAGTTGGTGAGGTAACTTATGTGACTGGACACATCATATATATGATGAACCAATAAGATCTTTTGATCTTGAAAATGACCCTATTTATGACTATGCTGATATGGCTGAATCAAAGATCAATCACTCAACCCAAGATTATTGGATGATAGATAGTGGTGCTACCAACCACATCACACCTTATCTTGGAGACTTTATATCACTGAGCGACAGGGAGAAGATTTGCAAAGTAGCAAATGGAGCAACCATGACAATGTTCAGACCAGGACATGTCACTCCTAAACCACAAAACAAATCACACCTCATTCTTCAAAATATCTGATATTCACCAGACTCATCTCAGAGATTATTATCTGTACCAGCTCTAGCCAAAACTGGTCATACAGCTGAGATAATACACAGATCTACAATTATTCGGAACAAACATAATCAGGAAGTGTTATAGGCATCTGCCTTCTCAACTACTGGTGGACTTCATTGGTTTCAGTCATTCAAGATTAAACCAACTGAAGGATCAGCCATGTCACTTTAAGAAGTGGATTCATGCAGACTATGGCATTATTGCTTTGGTCATGCTTCACCAAATGTGTTAAGAAATGCTCACAAAACTTGTTCAGGTATTTTGCCCCTAGATATCTCTAAAAACAGTCCTCCTTGCAGAGGATGCGCTATGGGAAAGCACACACAAGGCCCATATCCAGAATCAGACACTTGTGCATCTAAGGTTTTAGCTTTGGTACACTCTGATCTTCTGGAAATGCCTATTTTATCACAATCTCAATACAAATGGGTAATCACCTTCATTGATGATTACAGCTCCTATGCCACTATCTTGTTTCTTAAACACAAATCTGATGCATTTACTGCCTTTCAATCCTACCTGGCTTTTGCTGAACAAAGCACTGGCAACAGACTAGTCTCTCTATGTTCAGATTGATGGGGAGAATATATGGGAAATCAATTCCAATAATTCCTCACTTTGAAAGGCATTTTGCATCAGTGAAGTGTTGCCAGAGAACCTCAACAGAATGGAAGAGCTGAATGCTCTAATTGGACTTTGTTGGACAAGGTAAATGCTATGCTACATCATGCATGCATGCCCAGATTCTTCTGGAGAGATGCAATGGAGACTGCTATTTATATTTACAACAGACAACCCATGAGATGCATTAAATGAGCAACTCCTATATCTTTATGGAATCCATCCATGAAGAAACCGGATGTATCGTCATTCCAAGTATTTGAATGTTGAGCTTATATCTTCATTCATAAAGAGGAACAGAAAGGATAAACTCTCACCCAAAGCAAAAGAGATGATCTTTATTGGTTATCCACAAGATACCAAGGGCTACAAGTTCTATGACACAGAAAACTGAAGAGAGCTAATAGCCAATAGTACCACCTTCAATGAATTCTCTTTTTCAAAATGTTCTGAGGAGTATTACAAACCAGACCTTGTACTAATCCCAGAAGAAGACAATAACGAACTGGAGTATGAAGATCAACAGGGACTGGACAATCAGGATGCTAATGAAACATTCCCCAATGTCTTCACACCGGAAATTAACTTCTATCCAGTAGAACCACAACCAGATCAAGATCCTGATCTGGAACAGCAATCAGATTTATCATCTCCTAGTCCACCTCCTACACTTCAACCTAGGACTCCTCCAAGACCTCCCTAGACCTCCTGTGGTTATACCACCACCATTACCTTGAAGATCTCAAAGGATCAGAAGACCTAGGATCATTCCAGAAAATACCTATGGCAATATACCACCACTACAAATCAAGAGAGAGTTACAAGAGGAAGGACCTTCCATTCAAGAGAAAGACTCACAACAGATGAGTGCACATTTTCTAAAAAGTTTAATCCACATGGCTACATCGGTATTTGACATTCTAAAATAATACCAAGACATCTTTAAATTGTCTTTGGATAAACAAGAGGAATGGCATATCGCTTATGAAATCTATGAAAAATAGACATGGTGGCGAGTGTGCACTGTGTGTAGCTGTGCTGGCTTGCACAGGTTGGTGATGGGTAAGCAGAGTTGCCAAAAAAGAAAAAAAGAGACCCTATATCAAATGGAAATGGAACGAAGGATGTGTTGTTGGCGCAGTTTGCATTTACAAATGTTTACAGAGAGGGGTAGGACCCCTCCACAGATTTAGGGATTTATGGACACCCTCAAGTGACAGTGCTCGACATGCACCATATGGTTCCTTCCATATTCATGTGACAGCTGTCATTTCTAAACTAATTCAGGACACAATTTTATATGAATCTTTCCCTAAAACCTGATGGGAAGTCACCCAGTTCCCAGTCGGTAGGGTTCTTGGCATTCTAGAAGAGGGCCGGCCAGGTCATGAGTTGTCTAACTAGGTATGCTTCTTGGGCCAGTGCTTGATTACACAGATAGGACTGAAATTATGTTGTTCTGTAAGGCCTATATGTGTAAGGTGCTTTGTGTATCAACGGAGGGCTCATTTATTGCACAGCCCTACTACAATGATGTGAATTCATGTTGGACATTGGACATACTCACCATTTGACCCAACAGAACTGTTGAGCATGAACCTTGACACCACTCAGATAATCATTTGTGGGAATGTTAGCAAAAGTATTTATCAATGTTGTAGCCCATTTGTAACGGCTTTGAGTGTCTTTCAGTGCTTAGCGTCAGAACAGACAGAGCGATGCTCTCGTCAGGAAATCGTGGATGGGCAATGCCCAGTTTGTAGGTGTGCAAACAGTCATAGAGGTGTAAATTCATACTGAGATGTATAAGATGTATTGATGTGGAACGTGACATTCAAGTGGAACACAATGGTTGTTGGAAAAAAGTAAAAGTAGCTTAACTAATCACGGCTAAGACTGCTAGGTTCATTCTAAGTGATACTCTCACCGTCACAGAGCCCCCCTGAAGATAGCAGGTGTGAGCCAAAAATTCAACAAAACCCCATCCACTAAGCATACTATTTGATAGTCCTACAGGAGTTGCTGAGTATGGAGAATATCAGCCCACGATGCCAATGCCTGTAACCAGGGAATGGCGGAATTTGAGCAAGGTAGCCGGGACAATTCATGGCTCCAAGCACCCGACGTACAGGGCGAGTGAGTGCCATCCGACATATGTTGCATTAGCGATTGAAATGTCCGCTCTTGTTCCGAATTCCAGCACCCTCTCCAGACTGGGTGGTTCTGTTCCCAGACATTGGGTTTGGGCCACCACCAACATTTGCCTTGAGATGAAACAGTACGGCTGAGGATGATGTTGAGTTCATAAGGTAAGAAGGTGTCACCAATGAGGCGTTCCTTCACATCGCGGTGTCCAACTCTGTATGAACCCATGGCCTCAGATGGTCCAGCGACGGCCTGTAAATAAAGATTGGAAGGTCTGAATTCTACAGCGAGACACCAGAGCAGTCCTCCATTGCACAAATAGGCAGCGGTGTGCAGTCAATGAAAAATGTCAGAAACATGAGCAATCCAATGGTGATAATGCTTGCGTTTGTCAGTTATGGGAGGAAATGGGTCTTCCCTGTAGAACCCGCTGTAAAGCAGCAGGTCATTGGGCATGGTAGTGGGCAGTAGAAGAGTCATGAATTAGAATTTGGAACCGGGCGCCTGATTGAAGCAGGCAAGACAGGAGGCCAAATATAGTAAGAATGGGTGAATGAGCAAACATAATACAGGCACAGATTTCTTGCATGGGATTGAGGACGATAAATCCTTTGAAACGAAGGCGCTCATCCCAGTGGAGGTCGGAGGGAAATGGAGAGGCGTCCCAATAGTCGAGAAAGGAGTCCTCGATAGCTACTAACTCCGCAGGCTGCTCAGCCAATGCAAAGAGGGAGTATGATAAAGAATCCAACAAGATGGGTAATAGTAATGGAGGAAAGCGTGAAGGTACAGGGTGAAGAGTTAGAGTAGCATGTTTCTTGGTCATATATTGTATGATTTGTTGTGCAAAGTCAACTTGTCGTCTGGATGTCAGGATAACCGTCCCTTTAGATGTGAAGTTTGACTTGTCAGAGGTTATGCAATTATAGAGATAGTCATGGAGGGATGCATAATCGCATCGATAAGGATGAGAGCTGGTTTGAGTAGGAAGAGAACAACAACGTTGTCTCATGGGTGTGGATTCCATATTCATAGCACTATAAGGAGGAAGAAGTTGGGTGGAACCCAAAGTGGGATAATAGAAGGCGAGGATGGGGTACCCATCCTGCGTCTGTGCATAAGAGCTCAGGAAATTTATAGACAAGGACATGAGGGAGTCGTGAGGCTACAAGCAAGCCTTGTGTTTGTAGTCATGTAACAATTCAGCAGCATTACAAAGGTCCCTTTCTGATTTCCAAGAATCCTGGAGTGGTGATTGCCCTTTCCAGTGTACGAGATACTGAGTTTTACGCCCCTTTTGCATTAAACAATGTCCTACAATAGAATCGATTTCATACTCTTCTGAAGGAGCTTGAAGACGAGTCTCAGGAAGCGAGGAATGTTCGCCAAATTCTTCAGGAGACGATTCATACAGTATTTATGGAGGTGAGCAATGTTGAAGACGGGTGATCCAGGGTATTGGTCATCCAAGTGAAGTCGATAAGTATTAGGGTTGACTTGTTCAGTGACTTCAAATGGTCCTATCCATCACTGGACTAATTTCACACCTTCCCCTTTCACTTCAGACCACTCTAGTTCGTGAGGGTTGACTAGTACATAATCTCCCGGCTCGAAAATGCATCGTCACTGATCCTTATTATAGGCCACTGCTTGTTTTTCTTGAGCCCTGGCGATAGCCTGTTAGGCAACTTCATGGTGCATGTTCACCTCCTTTTCGAACTGTTCCATTGAGCGATGGCATGTACAACTCACAATGTTTTGACTAATGAAGTCAAGAGTCTGTTTAGGCATAAACCCATATAGTAGCTGGAAAGGGGAGTAGCCGGTGGAAGAGTGCAACGTGGAGTTGTATGCAAATTCCATGAGGGGTAGCCACAAGGACCATGAGCTTTTATTATATGAGACGTATGCTCTCAGCATGGTTTCAAGGGTTCTGTTGACAATTTCTGTCTGACCATTGTGCTGTGGATGATGGGCCAAAGTCACATCAGCAAATTCACCAGGAGGTGTACAGGTTTGGACAGGTAACTATAGAAGTCACAGGGCCTTGGCAAGGTCCCCCCTTGTACAGAGCCACTACAGAGCTGCCATAGTGCTACAGGCCGTACAGCCACTAGTGCCACCGTACAGCGGATTTGTAATCACTGCCGCTGTACAGTACCACACAGCGCCACATAGCGCTACAGCGAACACAAGTCCTTTTTTTTTCCCTTAATCAGACCACTGTAGTAGATATTCAAATAAATATTATTCAACTGTTCTAATACATGTCTTGCTGTAGTCATCGCCATCGCACCAACCCGCCTCGCCCTCACCCTTGCTCGCCCTCATCGCCGCTGTAGTGGTGGTGGTGAGCTGTTGCGCCGACCGTCGCCGTCGTTGTCACACAGTGTTGCCTCTTGGTCACTGTGGTTGTCCCCGTTGGGTCGTGACAGTTGCGCGTCCCTCGTCGCCATCGTCTTTGCTGCTGTGGGTTGCACCCACCTCGCCCTTGCCATATTGTCAGCATGCTTGTCATGATGGTGCACATTCGCGCATCCCACATCCTGGTCGCTGTTGGTAGTAGCACGGGGTAACGCTTGCCTTGCCCTCACTATCATCACCATTGGTGATAGTGCGCATTTGTGCATCTGCTGTCGTCATCATCGCTGTGCTGATGCATGGGTGCCATTGTGCCCGCCTTGCTGTCACCATTGGTGATGGTGCACATATGCGCATTGTGTGGTGGTGGTGGCATGCTGTTGCGTGTCCCTCACACCTGCCCTCGTTGTTGTCATGGTGGAGAGTGAGGCCCCATCAGGCCTGCCTCACATTCATCATCTTCATTGTCGCACAGGGTCGTGGTAGTGGATGGCCCTTGTTGTTGTCGCCGTGCTGGTGGTGGTGGTGCGCTGTTGCGTGTCCCTCGCTCTGGCTGCCATTGCTGTCGCTGTTGTATAGGTGGTGCGTGCAGTTGCACTGCGCCATGGTGATCGTGGTGTGCAGATTGCCCACCATCGTCGTCATGATGGTGGTGGTGATGACCTGTGGATGCTGTTGCACCTGCCTCGCCTCGCCGTCATCGCCGTGGTGCTGGTGGTACGCGTTTGTATTGAGACTCAAGCAAGGATCTCGACAGCAACAGGAGAATGGAAAGGCAAAGGATCAGTGGAGACTCACTGATAGAGAGGTATTGGCTCTGAACAGATGTAGGGTTGCTTGAAGATAGTACTGGAGCTAGGGCTCAACAAGTACTTGCTTAGAGTAGAGGATGAAGAGGAAGAAACTCCAAGTAAATTGGTTAGAGAGCGACAGTAGGAGCTCTCTGGTTTAAA
>JBBPTN010000239.1:0-29134 GCA_038094075.1 Xerocomus spinulosus | reverse complement strand
GAACAATGTGAAGTTCTGACCTTTATTACATTTATTGAGGACTTATAGAATCTCATCAGTATGGCTTTAGTGGAGAGCATCAGATTGGGTTCTAGAACGCTGACCCCGGTCCACCACCCTTGCAACATACACTCGACATTAAATCGTCCGTGCCTTGTAAATCCTGACGTCTTCTCTTGGCCTAGATGCCATCCAAGGATCAGCCATCCGAGCACACACATCACACACATAGTCGGCTTACCTATCCTGTGCGTCCACCGCGACTGCACCCAACCGCTGTACGACACGTATGCCTGAGCTCACGCGACCAAAGATGGTGTGCTTGTTGTCGATGTAAGGCGTCGGCGCGAGGGTGATGAAAAACTGAGACCCTGCCACGCACACACCTCAAGCATGCACTGTGTAAAATAGCAAACGACGCACCGTTGGTGTTTGGGCCCGAGTTGGCCATGGCGAGGATGCCTGCGCCGGTGAACCGTAATTCGGGATGGATCTCGTCTTCACTGTCAACGAGTGACGTGTTAGGTGGGAAGGTCAACAAGAGCAGGTAACGTACAATCGTTGCCCGTATATGCTTGTTCCACCACGACCTGTTCCTGTTGGGTCCCCTCCTTGGATCATAAAGTCCTGGGTTGCAGCAGTGATTGTTGAGCATCATATAGGACTTTGTAGACGCAGAGACACATACGGCGATGATGCGGTGAAATATTACATTATTATAGTATCCCTTTTTTGCGAGCTCTGCAAAGTTCTTGCATGTCTGTGGGACTCAAGGAGAGTCTAGAGGTCAGGTTGGTGTTTGGGTCGGATTGAGAGGCTCTCCAGACTCACCCTGGGGGCGTGATCCCAGTAGAGCTCGAGCTGGACGTCGCCCATGTTCGTCTCGAGTACGACAGAGTCCATGTCAGATGCGTTTTACGACCAAGCAGAACAGCACCGCTTGACTCGAGTACGACCAAAAAAGGCGATCAAGCCCCTGAGCAAAAACTGGTTGCAAGCTAACAAACTGACATGGACTCTAGAAAACTAAGTCGGAAACGTTCCCAGCGTGAACAACGTCTGCTTCTGCTTCCCCTTCCCCTTCCTCCCCTTGTAGGGCTCTACCTGTTCTTGCATCGCCGTCTCACTCGGCTCCTCACCCGCACCCACATACCCGTCGCCATTTCCACTCCCTTTCCAAGCAGATGACACAGGCCCTACATCTCCCAGAATGTTCCTCAACGATGCATTCCCACCCATGGGTGGCTTTACCTTTGCCTGTGGTGTTGTCGGCAACTCTGGAAACGCCGTCGGAGACAACAAGGACGGCGGTCGCGTGGCACCCTGTCCCTTGCCTTTTTTCTTGGGAGATATTGATGGCTGGACGACGCTGGTGGTGGTGACGCTGGTGGTAGAAGAAGGTCCACTGCCGGATGACGACGTCCACGGCGTGTGGCGTTGGGGTTGGCGAAAGACAGGGGTGGCAGACGGAGCAAGTCGAGGGAATCGATCGACGCGGGGGGTACTTGACGATGCCGAGGACGGTACAGTAGCACCAGGAACGGTCCGCGTGGTCGAAGATGAGCTCGCCGCTTGCGCAACGCGATCCCATACCTGTCGCGAAGACTGTTGAGAAGACCGAGATGCCGTTGCATGTTTGGCATTGAGAACACGCCCACTCGCGATCCCGGCATAGCCTGAACCAACGGAAGTCGGAACGAGATCGGGAAACTGTTGACGTTGCTAAACAAAAACAGATCCGAGGTCAGTGATGGGCGTCTTGGGCGTAGCATTGGAAAGCTGACCTCGATCTTGAATCCATTCCACGCAGCCAAGAGATTACGTTTCTTTTCTTCTTCCTCCAAGAGATCTACGACGGCGTTGATGATACTCGCCGTATCGTCTAGATCATGATCGAGGACGTTCCACACCGTTGAGATCAAATCACGGGCGCTCGACTCATTTGCCCGGTATCCACGTATCGCAGCTTTTACCGCAGTGGCGGCATTGTTTGGATTCGGCGCAATATTTTGTAATCGCGCGATAAACGCAGCGTGTCGTCTGGACATGCCGATATAAGTGTTCGACAAAGATGACACCACACAAAAAACACGCACTCGGCGACAAGGGGATCAACGTCATCCCTGATCGGGCTTGCTCGCCCACTTGGCGCAGAAGGTGGCGTCGTCGTCTGCGTACTTTCTAACGTTAGAAGTCCCCCAAACGCCTCGCGTCGCCTCCCGCTCGGTCGACCTTGCACTTGTACCTGGGGTGGTGGCTCTCGTTCTCGTTCTCGATCGCCACGATCGCGTCGTCCTCTCCGGCCACTCCCGCCTGCGTCATCAAACTCGAATCCTGCCTGTACCCGTCGCGCATCCTTTCTGTCCCTCGAGGTCATGTCCGCACCGTGTACTTCTACCTGATGCGCCTTGAGATCAAGCTCCGAATCGAACACGACAAACTTTTGCGCCTGACAGGCAGCGTTCGCACACGCGAAATGCGCCCGCGAAAAATGTAACTCCTGGAGGGAGCGTCAAGCGATCGACGCAACCAAGGAGAGTTCAAGGCATGTAAAATCAACCTACAAGGCTCTCATAGTTTTGAAAGCTACACACTCGGAAACGTATGCGTCACCACATACGAGCGACACGAGACACGAAACGTACTGTTTATGTAAAATATCGTTTCGTTTACATATAAAGCATTCTTCGTGGCGTTCGCGCATATGCACGAATAGTTCGTCGCCGCTAAAGAAGCACTCGCGGCAGAATTCACATAAGGGATGGATGCCACCCTCGATGGGCTCCTTGAGTGGTTGTTTGTTTGGTCGATGCGGTATCGATGGCAGATGCAACGGGAGCACGTTGGGTTGATACAACACATGCTCGTGTGCAAACACCTTTTTACACCGGATACACAAGTCGCTTGGAGTACCTGGCATCAAAACGACGAGACTGAAAAGACTCTGGCACCTACCAAAGCGTCTTTCCGTGCATGGCACGCGTGTGGAGTTTCATATCTCCCCATCCGGAAGCAGTATAGTCACATTCGTCCTCGGGACAGGTGAACCTGAGGAGGACGAGTGTTTCTTCCATCATTTCCTCTGTCTCGAAGAAGATGGCGAGTTTCGTATCTTTGTAGGGGATCGCATCGGGTGTATAAGACGAAAAATCAGCGTCGGGCGAAGTGGTGAATATCACCGTTGATTGGGGCTCCTGTCCAGCCAATCATCGACGTAAAGAGAACGATGAGAACGAGGCTTACCTTGCAAAACGTGCAATCAAGCTTTTTGTACAGCGCGCGCAGCCGAAGCGCACACACATGGCACGTTCGATGGTTGCACGCAGACAAGGCATAATACTTGACGGGTTCGGCGCATATAAAGCAAATGGGTGCAGTGGCATCTTCATCTTTGTTAGTGTCGGCGGTGGTGGTAGTATCAACATCAGCATCATTGTTGGGTGTGGGGGTGGAGATGACCTTGGGAGCCTCTGCTGGAGCCTCCTGTGTTGTAACCTTGTCAGTAGTAGACTTGTTATCGCCACTACGCCGGGCAGCTCTGTTGGGTCCGTCACGGTGTCCACCGCGACCACGCCCACGATTTCCCCGCCTGCCACGCGTAGATGGTGTACTTTGAGCTTCGGTGGTCATGGATGCTGAAGGAAGATGTCGCTGGTGAGGAGGCAGTATAAGAAGACCGTGGCACGTGATCTATGTACTATATGTGCTTTGAAGTTTGCGCACGTTTCAAGAGCAGGCTAGGCATAGCACATACGCGTGATCTATGTAGATGTATATCTTACACTGAACGTCGGTCCTTCCGGTTAACGATATAATCCGGCTAGAAATCATTGAACCACCCGAGAAATCTAAATCGTCTCGAATGGGTCTAGTTGTGGGTCCAATCCGCCTTCGCGGAAACCTGCCTGTTTACGTGTCAACCGAGGTCATGCTTCAGGAAACTGGCTAGGTTAGCCGACGATCTGAAGCGTTCGGAAGCTGCTCCGAAGCGGTCCTGAGCACTAACTGTTTACTGAAGTGCGTAGAACCTGTTGACACAAGGAATCTTCGAAGGTTGAATACAAGAGGTTGCCCAATGACTGAGAGGAAGAGATAAGTTGGCCTGTGGCGCTCGCATTAGGAAAAGAGATGCGATGTGCGATGCCGCGTACTCACAGTTCCTAAAGAAAGTTTCTCGCATCCTGTTTCGTGGCATTGTCAACCCGCACGATTTTATCCCACAGGTTCGTATGACTCCTCACCTGGCGATAGACAATCCTAATACCGTGCTTGAGTAATATAAAACGATTACAAGTCAGAGGGAATACGTACTAGTCGAGAACCATGACTTAGAAAGCCGGTTTCTTCCAACATGATCACTCCTTGTCCGATCAAATTTCCGTATCGATTTATCAGGAAAAGTGATTTGACGGCAGTCCATGGCTCATCCCAGATGTGTGACACCTATCTACGGTCAGTGTCCAGAGCAAGCTGGTTTGTGCCTGCATACAAAACACGCCTCCAGTCCAAGTGTGAGCATAAAAAAGCAGAGTATTAATGCAAACAGCCTTTGCTGATTGAGCGAAATGGTGATATTCAAATACCTGGCCCAAAATCACCCCTGACGCCGAAAACATGGAGGGTGAAAGCAGTGGAAGGCCTCGACAGCGCGAGGGAGGGACTGAAGGCGGATGAGACCTTTAATTGTTTGGTGGTGCGACGCATTCATTCGATCAAGACATCTAAGGTGATCGCCCAGATGATTTTCTATAATAACTAGTCACTGGTAACGCTATGCCTGATCTAAGGTGAGACAACCACGAAACCGGCTCACGCGAAGAGAACATGCCTTAATGACATTAATGCTTCAACCTCGATCACCGATGCAAAAAATTGGAGAAGACGAACGCCAGAACGCCACGCACTTGGGAATCATGATAATAAGCATCGACGATGAGACGTAACCCTAGTGCAGCGTCACGTACCGTCAATAGTCCCGTAATGGCGGCCTGTCTACTGTAGTGAACATAACAAGGCATGGGCACTGTCTCACCTCCGTGAGCGTTACCCAACTTACCAAGCCACGCAGGCTCAGATTTAGCATCGTGTTGCAGTCCCACCCCGCTGCATGCATCATGCGGCGTCTCAGGTGAACTACACGCACCGAGATATCTTGTACACGGGTTTCGTGACCCGTCCGTTCCCGTTAATGAATCGGTCTCCATTCCAACATGGTTCGTGAGTCCCCGGATCCGGGTCTTCCATCGTATCGTCACGATGTTTACCTCGCCCATGGATCCAAGTACGCCACACCTGAATATGCCTTGGTTATCGCGAACGTCACTTTTATGAAAAAGATGCTCAGAAATATGAGAACCACGGTGTTGGCCAATCTGAAACGTGTTTCGTCGTGTTGCTGGATGAAACAACGTTGTGGGTACACGGATGATGCACTCTGCGTTCAAAAGTGCATCCTCGTCGTGCTGCGAGTGGAAGCATAGGAGTGTCCAGTTCCATCCTTGCACTCATGGCATCCTCACAAGTGTCAACGCCGAACCCTAAAGACGATCGATTAAACGAGTGACAACGTACAATGTCTATCCATGTCCAAATCCCAGTCCATTTCTCGTCGTGGTATCACTCTACACCACCCAAATCGTGTTCCTCTACCCGGGTATCTTCCACATGGTTGCCCCTCCCAGCATGCATCGGCGATGCCCATCCCATCCCACCTTCCGGTCGTCCAACCCCTGGCAGCCTTCGCGCACGCGAAGGTGATCCACCCAATCCAACACCCAGACCAACCGAAGACGAACGCAGCCCGCCCATGGCATACATCGTCGATATCGTCCTCGGACGCGTCGCCTCCGTCGCATGCCCTAGACCGAGAGGTACATGACGCAAAGATGGATGCAAAGACGAGGAGGGCATCGGGATGCGCAGATTCAGCCCCGCCAACGGTTCTCCGTCGGCTTCACATGTGGACGCCTGCGCCTGCAATTCCTTGAGCGACGGAGCACGGCGCAGACGAGGGGACGTGATTACCGCACCAAACGTCTGCGCTGTCGTTTGCGAGCGCGACGGTGACGTTGTTGTCCCCAACAAACCGGCCGTCCAAGCCGTCCAGCCAGAGCCTGCACCGGACTCAGCACGGTCCGCATCGACGCCGTCCTCGCTATTTGGCCCCTCTGACATGGCCAGCTCGTGTATCGTCCGCTTCACAACCGCCACGTCGTGTTGCACGTCCTCCAACTTCTTTCCAAACTTGTCCAATGCCCTCGCCACACTGTCGTCTGTCCCGTTGATGAAGTCTCTCGCGCTTGCCTCCACCTCAGCACGCTCGTCTGGGTCTATGAGTGCCCCGGGCACCGATAGCACCGTCTCAAACCCACGCGCAGTGAGTTCCTCGTCTGCAATGCGAATCTCAAGCTCCACGCGCGCGTCCTCGGTATAGTCGTCAATCCGCGCGAGCGCTATCTCGAGGTGCTGGTGGAGCACCGTCTGGGTGCGTAGAGATGGCGAAGAAGAAGCGAGGGTACGCTTGAGTTCTCTGAGTGCCAGGGAGCAGTCGCGAAAGGCATGTTGAAGGGTGTCGTAACGACACTTCGTGGCCCCGAGTTCAGAGAGCAATGTAGGAGTGGAGCTAGGATTAGATGAGATTGCAAGTATCGGGCTGGATTCTGAGGGCGAGGATAATGGCGAGGCGTGTTTGGAGAGCAGTTGTGCAACTTGGTCAGTTTGTAGAGGCGGCGGGATAGGATCTGGAAATGACCGGACTGATACCTCCTCCGTTGTCGAGGGCTCGTCTATGCAGTGCTGGTCTTGCTGGAGGTCCAGGGTGGGCACGCCCACCGAGTCTGACCGGGGAGCCTCGCGCTCCTCCATTGACAGAGGCTCTTCTATGTGAGGCTGTAACTCTTGCTGGAGGTCTAGCGTAGACACAGCCGGCGATGGGGTTTGAAAACCTTTGGGCTCCTCATCCAGGAGCGTGACCAAAGTTGAAGCACTATCCCGCATGGGCGGGGAGGGTAATGAACGTGGTTCCCCCTGTACAACCGTCTGTTCTATTGGATCGACTGGAGGTGCGGGTACGAAGGGATCATCGATGGATTCCTCTGGGACACCAACTACTGACACGGACTCCGTTGTATTTCGGGGCTGAGTAAATTCTACAGGTGCCACCTCAGGCTCGGGCCTTGCATCACCGTTTGGCGTAAGTAATAGATGTCTTCGGGTTCCATTGCTACTTGGCATTGGGGTGACATCGAGCCGCTGAAGTTCCTCGGTCTCCGATGGGATTCCATCCAGGAGACCATCTGGGGGGTAAAACGCAATTTTTCGAACGACTTCCATGCGCTTCTGCACTTCATCCTGTAGTTCACTTCTCAGCGCCTCTACGGCCTCTCTCGATATCATCATCCTCGCCAGTGGGCCCGACGTACGAATTGCATCGGAAAATTGCACATCATCGTCTAGAGTAGATAAAAGGGACTCTGCATCACTGACCACGCGGTGGAACGCCTCTTTGGCAGCGTCTTCGAATGTGCCATGCGGGACAGGTGGTTCGATCGAGTTGTAGCATCGTGCATAGGATTCCTTGGCCCTCCTGGCCCAGCGTCGCAAGAATTCTGCAATACTTTCTTCCCTCGAAAGCAAAGAAAGCCGCAGGGCAATTTCTCTCCGCCTTCCATACGATTCCCGTGCGAGGTCTTCGCAGAGTTCATCGAGAGCATCCTGGAGTCGTGCGGTACGCGTACGCTCAGACGAAAGTTGAGTTTCTACTACGGAGAGTTGTAATTCGAGGGTATTGATCATCGAGGCATTTCGTGCCTTGAGTGTCGTAATTTGTTGTTGGAGCGCATTTGTGCTAGCTTGTGAAAACTTCCTACCGCATACATGAGCAGACTGGGTATAGCAGATACGAGGAGCATACATGTAACGGGCAACCATCTTGGCTGCAGTCTGATCCTCAAGGTTAAGTTTATCGAGTTCTGTCTTGGTTTGCGAAAACAGGGAGCGGTCATGGGAGGCAGTGGAACGTTCTGCTTCCAAGGTCATGTGGAGATCTAATATTTTCGTGTTGAGTTCCGCAATGGTGGCGTGAAGCTGTTCTGACTCTGTGGAGAACGCTGTTAGCATTCCATGTAGGTTCGACTTGGCATCGTGGAGGTTGCTGGTAAGAGCGGTTGTAGAGGTGGATCCGTTTTGGACTGAATTGGCGGACTTGCGACCCTCGAGGTTTCGGACGAGGTCAGCATATTCTTGTACGACGAGGTCGACCATCTTGCGCTCTTCTTCTGATGCGCGGGCCTTGAATTCGAGCTCACGTTCGCGGGCTTTACTGGTCTCCTCGCGAGCACGCATACGAGCAACGAGGGTATATGCGCCCTCCGCGGCGTGTCGTGCTTTGAGTATCTCGCTGTGTGCATCTGTCAGTTCCGAGGTGCGCTGGAGGAGGGTATCTTCTGTGAGTACGATCTTGTCGGAGACGCGCCGAAGTGCGAGGGAGAGTTCCTGTACCTGCGCCACGGCAGGGTGGTGCGGTACATCTGGGTGTGCACGGAGAACACTAATCTCGTGTGTAAGACGGGCGTTTTCCTGTTCGAGTGCGGCGGCGTGTTCGTGCAGACGCGTTGACTCCAACGAGTGATGCTGCAGTTTGATAGCTGCTGTATGCGCTTCATGCTACACAAATATGTTAATCAGAGACGGTGTTGGCGATGTACACACACCTGGAATCGGGCAGCAGTCTGGCGGAGACTGGCAAGCTCGACGAGGAGGGGATGGTCGTCGTCGTGCATGAGGACTGGATTAGGCAAAAGAGAGACTAAGGTTAGGGTTACACCAAATAGACACAAACAAGATGATGGGATGCATGAACGCGACTCGGGCGAGGCATAAAAAATTTGATCGCTCGTGTGCACGGCCCGTCCTCGCTGTCCACCCCGTCGAGCAGCACCCCTTTGTCGTCGTGACAGACAGCGACCATGGCTGCATCACAGCCGACATATCCCGCCTACTACACCCACCCGCCCTTTCCCTTCCCCGCCCACCCCAGCCAAGCGTACTCATATGCGTATCCCATCGCGCCCATCAACGGCCATCCCCACCCGCCCTCGTCCCCGCGTGGTCATTCACAGGGACGTGGATACACCCCATCGCGCGCCAGCCCCGGTCTGCAAGGCTACCAACACCATCACCCGTATTCCTATGCGCAGCACTCCCCGCACTCGCCAAGTCCATATCCCCTGCCAGCACATTCCCATCCGCATGGCAAGTACCCCGTTCCATTTCCCCCTCATTACCTTCCCCCACCCAGCCCCTATCACAACGCCTGGCAACCCCAGCAACCCATCTCGCCACTGCCCAAACAACTCACAACCCTCCCACCGCTTTCCCCCCACCAAGTGGATAATCCCCCTACGCCCACACCAGAGCCAGCACCGGCCGAGATCACCGCCGATCCACCGTCGTCTCCGCCTCCACCTCCTTCGCCGCCTCCATCGAACCCGCCATCACCGTCACTGTCGACCATCACGATCCGGACGACGCCAGGGAGTCCGCCCGGCGAGTATGTCATCTGGTCACGCCCACCTACTGATCCCTCTGCCGCACCGGGCATCATCATCTCCACGCGCGCCGGTCCCCCAGATTTTGTCATCCAAAACGCACTCCATCTGCCCTCTCCACCTCCTTCACCACCCCCGACAGAGGTCATCCCGGATCGCGCACCGACACCGACACCGCTCGACCACCCAGATGTACCCTCCTCTACCTGCACTGAAACGACCCCCGCAACGTCGACCGCACCAGATACCTCCGTTGCTGCCTCACCCGTCTCCTCACATACCTCTCTCTCTGTTGCCTCGCCTGGAAAATCAGCGTCTGACGAGCCTCCTCTTTCGGACCACGGGACTGTTCCTCAACCAGACATCGTTCCCGCACCTGTAGAGCAATTACCCGAATCTCCCGTCTCAGCACCCCCCGCTGCCCCACCTCCGACTAAGCCGGCTGCGCCAAGGTCATGGGCATCACTTGTCCGCGAAGGTACCGCGTCCCCCTCAAAACCTAATTCCCTTCCGATCTCTTCCGTCGTCGGCATCTCTGTTCCTGCATCCGCACTCGCTGCATCCTCTACCGTGCATTCCGTATCCCCAGCAAAAAAACCCGAGTTGCTGTCTCTCCTGACAAATGGCCCGACTGGCCACCCTGTTGTGCAAATCAGACCTCGGGGTCTCATCAACACCGGAAACATGTGTTTTGCAAACGCAGTCCTTCAGGTACTCATCTATTGCCCGCTCTTTTGGCGCTTGTTCCACGATCTGGGCAAGTTCCTCGATACTCCTGCAGATAGCGATCCTTCAAACAGTAAAACGCCACTCGTCGATGCAACAGTCAGATTCCTCAAGGAGTTTATTCCAAAAGCGAAACCGGCGCCAGAAGGCAAGGGTAAAGCTGTCGAACGTCCCACCAACGGTCATGATAATGAGGAAGATAATTTAATGGATTATTTTGTCCCTACTTACGTTTACGATGCACTCAAGGAAAAAAAACGTTTCGATCATATGCGAGTAAGTCTGTATCATGATCTCTCACGTCTTTTGAACTCGATCTCTCTTAGGGCGGTCACCAGGAAGACGCAGAAGAGTTTCTGGGCTTCTACTTGGACACGTTGGAGGAAGAGCTCCTCTTGCTTTATTCTTCTCTCGCTCCCAAGAGCGAAGCGAGCCAGTCACACGAGGTACAAAACAGTCATACAGCTCACGACAGTGGACAGTGGGTCGAAGTCGGTAAACGCAAACGAATGGCTGTCACGCGGACGGTGAGTCATCTGCAACGTGGCAGATCAGTTGGGCATTGACCCTCTTTATTAAGGTCAAGTCGACCGAATCACCCATCACCCGCATGTTTGGTGGAAAGTTCCGCTCGACGCTCCGCGTGCCTCACCAAAAAGACTCTGTTCTAGTCGAAGACTGGCGCTCGCTACCACTAGACATTCAGGTTTGCTTTCCCCCTTTTTGAACGTTGGACTGAATTGACCCGTCTGTCGGTAGCGTGAACAGATTCATACGATCAAGGAGGCCCTTGCATCTATATCTGCCCCGCAATCTGTACAAGTGACGTCAGTCACAAAACCGGGTGCGACCTTGGACGCAACGCAAACGGTGCATATCGACGCACTCCCTCCGATCCTGATCCTTCACCTCAAACGGTTCCTGTATGATGCGAACGCGGGTGGCGTTGCCAAAGTGAACAAGCAAGTGTCGATTGCACCCGAGTTGGACTTTCCCAGCGGTAGGCCCTTTTTTCGACACCGTTGCGGAGTGTGACGTGTTTTATGTAGAGGTGATGGCACCTGGTAAGAAGCTCCACGGGACGCGGTACAAGCTCTTTGGTGGCAAGTATCTTTGGTTGGTCAGCCAGGACGGTTTCTGACGGTTATACAGTGTTGTACCACCACGGACCGACTGCGTCGGGAGGGCACTACACGCTCGACGTGCTCCATCCCAACATTGACAACGCGACAGGACCGATGGCAAAGCCACGCGAAGGATGGGTACGTATAGACGACGAGTTCGTATCGGATGTGAGACCGGATGACGTGTTCGGAACACCGGAGCGAGATGATCGTTGTGCGTATCTGTTGTTTTATCGCCGCGTCGGGTCTGGTGCACGGAGTTGAGGAGTAGAGGTCGAATGAGGGGGTCACAAGGGACAGACGTTGTTTTAGGTCTTTTGTGTGCACCATTCACTCTTTGCAGCTCTTGTCTTTCTTTTTTTTTCGTTTCGCTATGCATGTTGTCGAGGGTCCATGTTATCTTATGAGGTGGTGGCTAAATCACCGCTACTAATAGAACTAGAAGGAGGAGGAGCCCAGGATCAATGGGCTACAAACAGTTTCGGGTCCCATCGATTGTATACCAGCTGCTTGATTATCACCTCTATCCACCACCCAAATGATGCCAAGAGCGCGTCTAGATTACTGTAACCCAGGACCACCAATAACAATGAGTACCAGCTAGCAATATCCTACATGTGCCAAAGCGCCAATCACACCGTGTCGCAAATTGACCACCACCCACATCCAATCCCCTCGCGTTTCCAAACACGGTCTGATTGATTCATGACCGAGAAAAAACCCGGGGGTTCCGCATGTCGATGGTGGGCACCTTGTCATCCACCTTGTGATGAGGGAAAATAAATTTGGACCCTGCTCTCCAATGTCAACAATGAAAAAGATAGTCACCCATCAACCTACATTCATGTTGCGTAGAGACCCCACCCGCAACACGACGCGGTCAAACCGCGTGCGTGCGAGTCGAGTGACGCACGCAAGTATGGACTGCGCACTCATTCAGCAACTTTGGATGTATAGAAGAAAAAAAAACAGTCACTCACGACTAAAACCCCCATGCATGAGAAATCGTCAATTCGCTGCACACCGAGGTAACCCGTCCAGGGCTCCTTTACTCTCGCCGCAGATGGGTCCCGTGGCGCTCAGGCCTTGGTGACAACCAGTCAAAATACGCTACCCTCAACCAAGCAGCAGCTCACCATGGAGTGGTGACGTGGTCCTCGGGTTTCCAGTCTGGCCAATCAAATGGAATTAAGCGCGCAGTTCAAGCAAGATACACACCACGACACCCCCTTGCGGGCTCTGGGCATCCGACGATATGGAATGAGTAGTATAGTCTCCTGGACAACATAATCAACGAGGGTGCTGCAGACGAGAAAGCGACTCACGCGCATCTCCTTCGAGGGTCAGACGATCTGCATTGTCGCATAGGTACGTGTACCATGGTCGCTTTCGCAGACTAGCCCAACAGTCACATCGAAGCAGGGCTTCGGCGTCCACAAACGCCGACGCAGTCATACAAGATCAAGTGGTTCTATGAGAGGATGAGAGAGAGAGAAGAGGGCGGTGGGGATGGGTTTCTATCGAGACTCGCATCCCTCCCTTTTATACGTCCCAGTGGCATCGATTGGTATTCCGAGTATCGTCATGGTTGAATTGGAATGGCGTCCGGATGCTGGGTGTTGGCATTCTGCGCCGATAGAATCACATACCAATCGAGTCCCGTTCGTCACATCGTCTTTTCGATCGTCACCCAGTCCGTACACCTTGCAGAGAGCTCATCTGCATGTTGAGGATAGGGTGTCATGAGAAATTCCGCGACGGCTGTCTCTGTTTGAACTAGTCTGGTGAGCAGCCCGCTATGAGGCGACAAGGGACGCGACCATCGGTATCGGGTTCCGAATGCACGTATCCTAGTATCCAGCGGCCAGTCACTGGTTGTTATAACCCCACGCGAAGCTATACCAAGCCCACCTGGAAAAGCCCTCGTCCGACAACTTGTAGCTCGGGGATTCGCCAACTCGCAACCTTCGGGTTCCAGGAGAGCTAGAGCCTTTGAGATTACAACAACGTCCGAACACTGCTGGATGCGATGTGTGATGCATTTGACTTTGCGAAGGGAGCAGACGTTTAGAGGGATATCATACTGGGTAAACTGATTGACGAAGGAATCCCTGATGAGGCCAGTGAGGGACGAGGGCGATTGGAGGCATGCTGGTGGTAGATAGGTGTCACCAGGTGTACAAATTGGCTGGCTGTATGGAAATCCCCGCAAGGAAAAGTGGCAAGGTTTGAATTCGACGGAATACAACAAAGGTAGTACAGAGGAGACATCAGGTCAACGAGGGACATCGTACTGGGAAAACTGATTGATGAAGGGATCCCAAGTGAGGCCGGTGGTGGAGGTGTACGAATTGGCTGGCTCTATCGTGGTGCCAGGGCACTACCTACGTATTCAAAGGCAGCGAATCGCAAGCCCAGTATAGAGGACTCGAAATCAGCAGCAAGATTCGACGGAATACAACCAGGGTGGTCAGGTCAGCTAAATTTTGAAACAGGCAAGTCACAATACGGCACTCGCAAAAGTAATATCCTCCACGATCCCCTTCATTTTGTTGAATCCCTCCTGCGAGAGGATATCCAGATTCCATTCACCCTGCAAAAACGCCTTCGGAGGAACGCGATCCGTGTGGGGTCGAGTTTGGTTAGGTGGAGTGATGTCTCCGGTGGCGACATCTCCACGATAGACGCGAAGAGAAGTGCCAAGTAGGCTCAGGCCCCAGAGGCGAGGAAGAGGGCAGGTGTGAAGCATGATGTCGTAGCAGCGACGAAACTGGTGATCTGCTTCAAGACGAAGGCCGGCATTGTTCGCCCAGCTGTCGTCTTTAATTCCAACAATGAGTACCGGTCGGTGGTCTGCATCGAATACGATCAAAAAGACAACAAAGTCGAGTGCATCCTTTGGAGCATCCTCGCTAGGATTCTGCGGCGCAACAAAGAAGGAGAAGGAACCTCCAAAGCAATAGTTGAGGAGCTTGTCGTACGGTCCATAGTACCAATTATCAAGAGGCTTGTTCTTGTCACGGCAGATATCGAACATCTTTAGGAGACCGGCGGGCCAACTGTGGTCAGTGAGAAATGGCATGTTACTATGTAATTATAAGCACACGGACGCGGAATTAGTAGAAACACCTAAGTCTGTTGTTATTCATTTGACCGTGCAATGGCAGTTACCCTCCGCCAGAGCCAACGACGCCAATTCGCAGAAAACCGTCTTCCGATCTCAATCCGACCCTCATATGAGCTACTTGATCATCGATCATCGATTCATCACCCATTCACCACCCAGATAATGTCGAGAGTGCGTCTAAATTGACTCAGAACCACCATTCAATATTCAATATCCTACATGTCCTACTAAAGTGCCAATCACACCGTGTCGCAAATTGACCACCACCCACATCCAATCCCCCCGCGTTTCCAAACACGGTCCGATTGACTCATGACCGAGAAAAAAACCGAGGGTTCCGCATGTCGATGGTGGTCACCTTGTCATCCACCTTGCAACGAAGACGAATACTTCCGAACCCTGCTCTCCAATGTCAGCAATGAAAAAGACAGTCACCTATCAACCTACATTTGTGGTCTGTAGGGACCCCACCCGCAACACGACGCGGTCAAACCGCAGGCGTGCACGTCGAATGACGCACGCAAGTATGGACTGCACGCTCATTCAGCCAACTTTGGATGTATAGAAGAAAAAAAACAGTCACTCACGACTAAAAACCCCCATACATGAGAAATCGTCAATTCGACTTTGGATTTATGAAAAAAGAAAGTCACTCACGACTAAAGCCTCCCATACAGGAGGAATTATCCATGCGCCGCGCACCTCCAGGGCTTCACTGCCTAGTCCACCAACCGCGGCCTTGGTGACAACCTGTCAAAATACGCTACTCTCAACCACGCAGCAACTCGCCTTGGAGCCGAGGACCTAGTCTGGTGACCAGACGGCCTGAAACCCATGCCTAGCCAATTAAATGCAGTGCAAGCAAGATACACCACGACACATACTTTCTCAATGCAGGGAATCCGACGATATGGAATGAGTAGTATAGTCTCCTGGACAACATAATCGGCGAGGGTGCTGCAGACAAGAAAGCGACTCACGCGCATCTCCTTCGAGGGTTAGACGTTCCGAGAAGTCGCATGGGTACATGTACCGTGGTCGCTTTCGCGGACGAGCCCAACAGTCACATCGAAGCAGGGCTTCGGCGTCCACAAACGTCGACGCAGTCATGAGGTTCAGTGGGGTGAGAGAGAGAAGAGGGCGGTGGGGATGGTTTCTATCAAGGCCTGCATCCCTCCCTTTTATATGTCCCAGTGGCATCGATTGGTATTCCGAGTGTCGTCATGACGGTTGAATTGGAATGTTGTCCGGATGCTGGGTGTTGGCATTCTGCGCTGATAGAAGCACATACCAATCGAGCCCCGTGTCACATCGTCACCCAGTCCGTACGCCCAGCAGAGAGCTCATCCGCAGGGTGTCATGAAAAATTCCGACAGTCGTCTCTGGATGTTTGCGTTTGAACGTCGTCGTGGAGCAGGTCGGCGTTCGAAACTCAATTTACTGTTTGGATGCAATCTACCAGATACCAGACACAGTTCGTTCAATTACAATTCCAAGGGATACACTTGGGCAGGTGAGAAGGACATCACCTCGTCGGATGATCGCACTTGTCTTGGACAGGCCGAACAGCGCGTTCGTCACCGTGACTACCACTCTGACATGCATGCTAACCAACCCGGAAATACCTTGTTCTCAGAGCCGCTAATCTGCTTTGAACGTGTGTCTACATTTTTCCAACTCCCCACTACGGCTTCTGACCTTTTCAGAATTGCGAAAGTTGGTGACTGCACATGCGTTGCTCGACGAAACCCACGATTCCTCCCTCGGTCCTGGACCCGAACGGCGATCAAAACTAATCTGGATCATCCTATAAGCGCTCGACTCGGTAGTGAGTTTACTGATGTCGAGATGACGGTATGCTTGTCACGGTGTTGTTGTCTCACACGTCCATCTCAGTTGCTCATGATCGCGCAGCCGCTACATTCTTCACTATCACATGCTTGTAAGCAGTTTACTGAGGTATCAAGAAATAAAGGAGCCACTCATCATACAAAAGGGTACCTACACCAAGCAAAATGCATAAAACACAATCCGTTCGTTGCTCCTCTCTTACATTGACACTAGGATAACTAAAAAAACAACATTACAGATGAACCTTTCAGAAGAGAGACAGACGGACTCAAATTCCAATATGCACAAACACGATCTGCTTCTCCAACGACACTTCGCCAGCCGTCTCCACTACTGCGGTGTTGAGCGCCGCGGCCGCATGCTCGAAACCAACACTCGGACCACCAAACATTTCCTTGTAAAACCGGGTGACCACCTGGTGCGCGACTGCATCGTCCACCCTCCACAACGTCCCAATCACCCCATTAAACCCCGCAAACTGCATCCCGGCCGCCAGATGGAGCACCTCGTCCGGAGTCGATGCATCGCCCACTGCAGTATGACACGCAGACAGGAACGCAAACTCGGAATCTGTATAGCGCTCCTGGATGATACGCATGAGTGTGAGCTTGCCATCACCCATTGCGAACCACGAATCGAACGGCCTCTCTGCATGCTGTGCGCCGTGACAGGCAACGTGTATCCAACGGTGGTCTCGGAATGCCTGGACGGCACCTTGAGTGGTGGCCGCGGCGCCCGTGACAGTCTCAAACCTCACGCTTGGAGGCATGCCGGTCTCGTTGCGTATCCTCTGTATCTCGTGTTCTACCTCGACGAGCTCGCCCAGATGTATGTCTGCACTCGGTCGTGCCTGACCGACTGCTGCAAATGAAACCACGTCTGCCGTCGTGGTCGCGTCACGAGCGTCCTTTTGAGCACGAACGCGCTCGCAAGTTCGAATAAGACCGGAGAGAGACGGAGCGTAAGAGGAGATATAAATGTCCATGAGATTCTTCTGAGCTTTCTGGTAAGGACCTGCAGCGTGGAGCGGGAGGGTCGTGAATGTCGACGTGGGACACCACCAGATACGCGAGCCTGGAGGCAGCTGAACATCATCCTGCAAAACTGTGACGATCGGCTCGACCACAGACGACCAAAGGTCGCGCAATAGTTGCTTTACCCAAGACTCTCTGTTGTCCCCATATGCATGTGCGTCTTCGGTAAGTTCGGATAATTGCAAATAGAGTTGGCTAACATCGGCGAGCGAGCAAGGAAGGTCTATATGGATAGGTGCGCGTGTGCGGAGAACAATGAGCGCGTCACAGGTGTATTCGCTTGCGTTCACGATGATGACCGGTCCGAGTTCCGCGGCTTGCTGGAGGTCTTCGAACCGAGGAGGCAAGAGGAACTGTGAGAACCCATCCAGACGGCGGATCTTTTCCACTACTGACTCCCATTCCTCCAGAGCCTGCCAGTAAGTATTCATGTCCCCTTCACTCCGCTGAGCGTGTTTCCTAAGGTCGGCGCTGAGTCGTGTAAATTTCCTCCCAAGCTCTCGTCCTCGGGTACCCTGGTCCTCTAACGCAGCCAAGGAAATATCAAAGCGAGCCAGTTGGCTCCATAGGATCCCTTTTCCTTGCTCCAGGAATTCGACTGCCATCTGATAGTCACCATGTCTTATAGCACATGAAAATGCATCATTGGCTAGATTGGCCAGGTCTCTTGCCTGCATTACCCCATGTCTAGAGTCCAGTGAGGAATTGAAGGAAGTAAAGTGATCTAGTGCTGTGAGGAGTGTTTGGTATGCATCCAGCCCAGAGGTGTGATTATACTTTTCAGCAACCAAGATCCAACCTTTGATTGATGTCAATAATTCCAGTGATGTTGTTGGTCCAGAGGTTTTCAATAACCCATAGGCTTCAAATACTTCATCCAATGAGGGGGATGGTTCATTAGATGTGAATGAACCTTGTGAGTTGAATAATTTAAGGGTGGTTGCAGCCAAAAAGGAAGCACTGATTGAAAAAAGAGGGTGTTGAACTGGATAACTTTGCATTGTCTGCTTGAACAGTTTGGTTGCCATAACAATATCTGAGTGATCCTGCAGTATGTCATAGCGTTTCCAAAATGAAACTGCAAGATTTCGAAGAGCAAGCCCATGTAACCAATGACCTGGTGGACAGAGTTCAAGGCAACTTTCTTGAAGATGGATGGCACTATCTAGATCAGTTAGGTCACCTTGCACATTATAACGTGCACAAATAGACAATGCAAGGTTATTGAGGATTACATCATGATCTGGATGTCCTGCTGGACAAAGATCAATTGCCTTTTGCCCCATTTCAATAGATCTATTCAGATCTGCTATGTCTTTTTGTGTTGTGTAGCGTTCCCAGAGAGCTAATCCAAGTGTTGTAAGAGCTGTTGTGTGTTTTGAATGGCCAATTGGACACAAATCAAGCCATTGCTGCTGCAACTCTATGAGATGATCCAAATCTCTCTCCCTTCTTTGAACACAATAAAGATGCCATAGAGATATTGAAAGCTGTCCAATAGCTTGTACATATTGAGGATGGCCAGGTGGACATTGATCAAGTCTGGTCTGATCAATTTCAACAGCTCTATTGAGGTCTGAGAGACTGCCTTGTTGCTCATAGTGAAATAGAAAGGCAACTGCAAGATCATTTAGAATGGCATCATGATTTGCATGGCCAGAGGGGCAAAAATCCAGCCTTGCCAAGTTTGCCTCAATCTCTGTTGATACACAGGGCAAGTTTATATATTTCTTGCCAAAGTTGTATAGCTTGGCAGAAAGTGTTCCAAGAGCTGCCAGACAATCATGCCCATCTGGCACAATCTAAGTATATGTTAAATACATGAATATTGGACTCAAGCATGGAACTTACAAGTATGTCACAGGCCCTACATGCCATGAATAGAGTTGCAGTACCCATTGAGAGACCAGGCACATTATCTTGAACACTATCAATATTTGTTCCAGGAACAAGAACCCAAACTTACATTGCTGCTCAGTGTCATGTTTCAATAAGCCAGCTACATCTGCAACCATCTGATCACCAAATGGTTGCTTATCCCATTCAATTGTGAGCTCTTCTGGGAGTGTGTGTATAGAAACCCCAACAAAAGCAGAGAGAGGAGCAGTGCTTTGTAAGAAGGATATGAGCAAGCAAAATAAAAGTGTACTTCAGAACTTACAAAAGAAAAGGATGGTTCCAAGTTACTATGAGACCATCTTCCGATATTTCACCAGAACATGTTATTTTAGATGTATTCTCAACAGTAATGGTAACATGAATGTCTTGTGTTGGAAGTTGAGATGAAAGGGTCAGCTGAGAAACTGGTACATGAAGAGTTAACATGCAAGCATAAGTTGATTGTTAGACATACCTGTGACCTGGAAGGTGATATCTTCTGTGTTTTTCTGGTCCATAGATGAAGAGACTAAGAGTAGGGTAGAGACCTATTGCAGAGAGCAGAGGAGATGTAGAGCAAGGCCTAAGATGTGAGTGGGGAGGATGGTGATAGATCAGACTGAAGGCACTGGGGCCCTGCAGACACAGCTGTAAGAGCTAGGAAGTGAGAGTAGTCTGGCAAGAATGCCAGAAACAGATGGTGTTCACAAGTGTTGCAAGGTGGGGAGGCCTATGGAATGCTGGCAGGGAAGGGAAAATACACAGGACAGTAAGATGCAGGGAATGGACAGAACAGGAAGAGAGATCGGGCAGATATGGACAGATGGGATAGATGGACAAACGTGGCCGACAAGGAGAATAGACGGCAGGTATGAGGAAGGGGAATAAGAGACTGGCACCGGTAGGGGAGAAACGAGATTTACGCCACAAGAGAAATCATTCGCTAATCAAGAGGGGTTGGGCAGACCACGAAAGAAGTAAAAAAGGGCACAAGATAAGAGGGCGATGGATGGGAGACGACGTGACAAGTCACAAATGGAATATCGTTCTCAAGCTTGGATGGAGCAACGTCACAGCTGTCAGCGTGGTGCAGGCGAAGGAAACAGACGCAAGCGCAGATAAAGCGGTCTGGGGTAGTGCGTGAAGTGCAGAGGGAGACCAGAGGATGAGATGACAACAATAAAGACCTAAGGGCAGGAAGATAGGTAAAACGTCAGATAGAATTGCTGCAGACCGATGTGGACAAGGGGGGCGACGGAAACTTTGCAATGGCGGATGGAACGAAAGCTTGGATGACGCCAGTGGTGAAGGCGACAACTTGGAGAAAACGATGCACACCGTAGTGAGATCGACTACAAATACAATGCACGGCACACTCACGTAGGCGATATAGATTTCACTGCGATAAATGCTAGTCTGAGCAAGTGGAGACCGAATCTTCCCTGAGGAAGGCGTCGAGAACCAGGTGCGCGCTACTTGCTGCGGCTGCAGGTACTGGAACTTGTATCTCACGCTCCTTGAACTGGTTCGATGAGTACCGACTCTACATCAAAGTTACATACTACTCACCGAATGTTTCGGTCTAATTTTGAACCTAGCTAGGCATGTCGTCCGTATCTTTCTGCTCGGACGAACCACCAAAGGCAGATTCAAATCATGTCGTCAGCGTATGTTGAAAACTTTGTCACCCTTCTACGAGCTTTGAGCTTGGTCGAAGGATCATACAAGCCCTCCCCGAGCAGCTCTCTGCTAAGAAACGGCACCTCGAACTCCATTGGCTACCCCGACTTCGGTGGATCCGGCTTTCTGGATGCCCCAATCGATGCAACGTTTAATGTTTCTGGTCCTGGCCTGGGCATAGTGAATGCAACGACATTCGATCCCGCGATGGGTGGCAACGTTGATGCAGGCGCACAGTGCACGGGAGTATGGTACGACTCCCCCGAACTCACAGACCAAAATTTCTGGCCGTTCGACCCCACCGCAGCCGCTGTATACCGTTATCGACAACAACAGTCTGTCAATTTGGGTTCCTGGTAAGTGCGAGAGACATTTTCTGAGACTTGCACGAGCAATCCATTCAATAGGTTCGTACAAGAAAGTTGGATGGTACCTTCCCTCTTTACATGCGCATCTGGACCACAAACTGCGGAGATAGACATCGCGTCAGGTTGGGGGTCCGTTGAGAATGCCCGCGCCGTGCTCGAACGACACTGGGACACGTTCATCAATCAGACCGATTTCGACTACCTTGCGAGCATCGGGATCAATACCGTGCGGCTCCCCGTTGGATACTGGACGCTTGGCCCAGAGTTCCTCACAGGTACCCCTTTTGAACCATACGCGAGCGTTTATAGGAACGCTTGGCCTCGACTTGTGCGTGCGATTAACATGGCCGCAGCCTCCAACATTGGTGTACTAGTCGATCTTCATGGCGCTCCTGGAAGTCAAAACGGGCAACCACACTCGGGCATATCTGATGGCCAGACGAGGCTCTTCAACGATACTGGCTACATGAATAAAACCATGCAAATTCTGACGTTCTTGATGGAACAGCTTCAAAACGTGACCAACGTTGTTGGTATCGAGATAGTAAATGAACCAAATGACGTACCAGAGCTGCCAAATTTCTGTAAGTATCTTCTAGTGATTTTATGTGTTGGTAACAACTCGGCCGTTGCACAGATACGAACGCGATGGCAGCTATGAGACAAAAGTCCGCCGGAGAGCTCGACCTGCCGCTCTACATCCATGATGGCTTCAATCTCAAGCAGTACAGCACCTTCATCTCTCAGCGTTCAGACTTTGTCGTCGAGGACCATCATTCCTATTTCGTTTTTTCGACCACCGACCAGACCGAATCTGCGTCTCAACATACAAGCGACATCAACGGGACGATTTCCAATGATCTCGAGGTAGCCGACGCGAAAGCCCGCCAAAATTTAGTGATCAGCGAATGGTCGTGTGCGCTAACTGATCAGAGTTTGTCCTCGCAGGCCAATCCAACTGAAGCAAGGAGCCAGTTTTGCACGACCCAGATGGACGTCTATTCGGATATGAGTGCTGGGTGGTCGTTTTGGTGTATGTACCATTCCTGCCCGTCAACTGTCGATGGTTGTTTGACTGATAAACCAGCTTACAACAAGGAGGGTTGCGATACCGATCAAGGTTGGTGCTTCAAGTCTGCCGTCGGGAAGAGCCTCCCGGATACGTTTTACTCCTACGGTAAACCGCCTCCTACGGATTCTGCTCAACTCCAACGCGCCTATGCTGCCGTGGCGGGCATGACCGTCCCGTCGCAGTCCGACATCCTCAAAAGGCTCGAGAATTCCGTCACAACAAGTAGCAGCGTAACTCTGTGGAATATGACGACCGACCAACAACAGTCGTCGACGGGAGGATACTCGGACGGATATCAGACAGCGAAGATCTTTACACAACATGGGTGGTCGAGACTCGGGTTTACGGAACAATACATCCAAGACAGCGTGAGCACGATGGGCGGCTTTCTTGCAACAGGGACCGAAGCTTTTTATCGCAATGGATTCAAGGCGGGGTTAGCAGACGGGGAGGCTCTTGTGCTATCTGTTCTTTCCTGATCATTGTACAGCCCATTTTTGACAGGCTTATGTTCATTTCATTGGAACCCATCTGTCGAATCTATGGCGGTATTGAGGCGGTTGAATCACGTTCATATCATTCAAAGTATTCCTATACATGAGCAAAAAAGTCCTCCCAATTCACTTCCTAACGTGGCCTACACGGGCTCTCTCATTACCGGCCTTTTTGCCTTCGCAGGTTATTCGAAGAATTCCACAGATACTCGGAGTCACGTACCATACATGGCCTTCCTTGGAGCATGGTGACGCCGAGCGGCTGAGTAGTTAGGCCTACTAAAATCCTCCATTCCCTGACGGCGCGTATACTCTGTACCCAACACTGACACCAGCTGTTGAACAGTCATGTTCTGTGTTTTCTCGTTTTCGTCCATGTCACCAGGTAAATAGCTCAGATGTGAAGCGGAGAATGCTTGCCAACTATGCGGGAGCGAACCAACGATGATAGCCTTGAACATCGTGTCGTCGACGATCCGACCGATGGCACCGAGTCTTTCTCGCAAGCGTCGCAAATAATTCAAGTGAGACGGAATATCCGTGTCGTCATCCGCCCGCGTCACATACAGCGCACGCTCTGTGAGAACGAGAGAGCGCAGGCCATACAGCTCGTGTACACTGCACAGGGCTACCCACATTTGTGCTGACGTGGTGCAGTCTGCAATATGAATGATGTGTTCGTCCTCGATCGCAGTGGCGATGAGCTCCTGCGCCATCAGATCCCTTGCGTGCCAGTCAGCTGCAGCAACAGGGTCTTCCGGACAGAGAGTTTTGCCAGTGACGATCTCATAGACTGCTCTACGTCTCAACGCAATCGCCATGCGAGTCTTCCACGCAAGCCAATTATCATCGTGCAGTTTTTCAATGTTAGGGGACGTAGACAGCTGTGGCATGACGTGACTGACAACGGTGGCCGTTTGAGTGGTCGATGCACGACTATTCGCTCCTGCAGCCAACACAACAGAAGATGGGTTGGGAGGGGGCGTAGTGGAAGACATGGCAGTGAGAGTGGTTGGCGCTTTGGCGACTCCGACCAACTTTCCCCTATTGCGGCTTGGTCATTCGATACAATTTTGTCCTCCATGTATGGTATCCGAAGCGTTACTGAGATGTGACGGGTCGACACAGGTCCAGTAGTTATAATAAACGGCCTTGAGGATGCCTTTGACACGGCGGATTTTTGGCAGGTACACAATAACGCAACGCAACGGAAGACGCAGCAGCAAGACCCTTATGACAACTGCAATAGCAAATGACCATGATACAAGTGACAGAATACATGCACACTGACTCATCTTTTTTTGGTCCTGCCATGACCACGGGTCAATTACCTTTTGCACAATAGGCTGGATTGTCCACGGTCAAGCCTATTGTATGGTGTAGCACCACATTGTGTTGCGGTATTGCTCCTGGAAAGTGATGTCAAAAATCGACGGCCCAAGCAATGGCCCACCGGGCGCATTGGCGAACGCAGCATGACTCAAGCAAGACATTCTAGTAATCCCACCATGGCAAGTCGGTTCGCAACGACCGTTCCAAGGATCGCTTGCTTGCCATTGGTGACCCACGAACATCCCGGTCCGAGCGCCTCCAACGAACGTCGTTGGTGTCGATGACATTGCGACGGTTATACTGATCCTTGTAGGATAAGGAACCCATGTGCATAGGCAATGCATACCCGCGACCTGTTCATTGTCAAATGTGCTCACCGATGAATAGCCTAGTCGTGCGAGCAGGCGGCCCAAGCACTGATGTCGATAGAGGTCCAGTTACAACATACAGCGTAGATCAATGCTTCAAGGCCGAAAAAAGGGTACAAGCGGGTTGTGAATTGTGAATTGTGAATTGTGTTACCCCGTCTTGGAGATACCTCGATACAAACCGGACAATGGACATGGGCCTGCGCGTGCGGTTGCTTGAGCCGCTCTTGAGTAGGTATAAAGGATGCTCTTCTGCCGCCCTAGTCCAGCCATAAACACGATCCGGTTTATCTCTTCTGTCTTCACATAACCGCACCGTTATATCACCTTGATCACAATGAGCTCCTCCGCTTCAACTGTGAGTGATCCCGAAGCCACCCCCACTCTAGCCAATCGGCAGCATGGTGACGAAACATCCCGTCCCACCCCCCAGGTATGTGACCATCACCGTCATTGGACGACACAGAGAAACTGAGATGATGCACAGCCCGAGATAGCAGCCAAGAATGATCAATACCCTGCTACCTACCTCGAGGCCGGCGGCCCATCGATTAAATACCATCCCGATCCAGAGATTCATCAAATGGTATCTGGAACTTGGGATATATCGAACAAATTGGAAAAATGGGAAAACGACATGTGGGATCACTGTGGGCATGGGTACGGGAAGGGAGATGCACAGGCGTAGGCGCAGCTTATAGCGGACCCCCGCGATCCTGCGGTCATTAATACCTAATGGTCATAAATAATGCTTGATATCTTAGTGGCGAGTGGGATATACCTTTGTAGATACATCTCTTAACTGCCATAATTCGTTTTGTACCCGATTAAAAAAATTGTCTCTCGGCAGCTCTGAACCAAAAAGCAGGTCAGAAAGAAAGACGAGGGAAGGGTAAAAACGGCTTTTTGACGGTCACATACTTGCCTTTTCTGGTGTTTGTCGAAGGACTGACACCCACATCGCATCGCAACCGGTGGTACTCAAAATGAGACTCCTAGACCAGCTCTTCGGTGGTATGCGTGCAGCCCTTGCTCTGTTCCGGTGTGTTCCCGTCTTGAAACCCGTAGCAAAGCTCCGTAAAGAGCGAAAAACAGGACTTGAAAGCCTATAGTGGCTTTTTATGTTTGCAGCGTCGGATTTGAAAAGAAATCCAAAAAAGGGACTTGGCGAGATAATGTGGAATAATTGACACCACGTACGCAAAATCCTCGATTTCATCCTTCGATGGAAGGACCATGCTGATAATCCTGAAAAACCGGGTGTGGATGGTAACATAAATACCATAACCCAAAAATCACCTTTCAGAGATTGCTGGATGATTTGGCAGGGGAAAGCAGAGAATATATGCGCTGGTTTTCTCTGAAAAAATAAATGGTCACAAATGGTTCAACCTACGAGAACACCAAACGACAGCGTAGCACCATTAGACAGCACTCGCAATCAAACCATAGCGAAATACGATGCACCTTATCAACCCCTGAATTCGACCTCAGCTGAGGTCTCAATAGACGGCCATGTTGGGTGTATTGTTCTCTTCGACGCCTTTTATTACCATAATGCCGTTGGCTTGTAGGAACCTGCGCCAAATGGAGGAAGAGACTTGCTTCAAGACAGACTCGTGTTGGTACTTGACAAGGAATAAAGTGGCTGAGTTTTAATAGACTTGCCATTAGCCATGTTCCAATGTCGACGAAGCACCGAAAACACTATAGGCTCTTCTCCGACGGTACTAATCCCAGTTCATCAGCGATGTGGACTAGATTAGCTTGGCGGCTAGTTGTATATCCGACGGATGGCCGTAAAACTCCATACGGCTTCCGCTATATACCACCGAAGTACCACCGTATCTGCGAACCCCGCAGCGGCGACTGTACGTGACCAATGTCTGCGTCTATCCCCAACGACCACGACCACATCATGTCTGGCTCGCTGAAAATGTCGGAGAAGTGCCCCTCTGTCGATCAAGCGGACGCAAATAGCCAGCGCACACCGCCTCAGTTTCTGCAACGCATCACGGCTCTACTGGACCAGTATGGCGCGGAGACACATGGGTACGTCTGTTTGAATTATGCGTTAGATTGTTATATATGGTACCATGTTAGGATCACGCCCGTCCCGGTGGCAAAACGAACCGACAGGCGGTGGTATCAAATGTTTTTTGTATGGTTTTCGGCCAACATGAATATTCTCAGGTTCGTGTACAGATGACGCCGTGTGTTGGAAAGAGGGAATATTGTTTTAACTGATCTGATGGGTGTCGTAGCTTTGGCGTGGGGACCGCTGGACCAGCGTTTTTTTCATTGGGCGTACGCGACGCATGCCTAGTCATTGTCGTGACTGATCTTGTGTGAGAGTCATCTCGTTTCCTGTAACACCGCTCATGAAAGAGGATGCTAGGACCTGTCTGTTCCCAGCATACTTGTAAGCCTCCTAGGTTCTCGTGATTTTCCAGTCTGAATGTGCATGCAGTGCGGTGTTTGGTCCAAAACTGGGGACGCGTGCTATGGTGCAGTCGCGCTTTTCATGGGGGTGAGCGGTCAGCACATAGAGAGTGTATGATGTCCGACGATTCATTCCTAGATATTATGGTTCCATGATACCGAGCGCTCTAAACGTATTTACAATGCAAGGTTTCCTGATCCTGAATGCCATCATTGGAGGACAGACATTAGCTAGCGTAAGCTCGCATCTAAATGATACCTTGGGTATTGTTATCATCAGCCTAATCTCGCTTGCGGTTCGTGACATGTCGCACCTATCCCTCCAGCGTGCTAAAAGCTTTGTAGGTGACCTTTCTCGGCTATCGTTTTCTTCATTGGTACGAGAGCGTCGCATGGATACCAAGCGTCGTCGCTTTTATTGCCATGGTAGCCCTCGGGTACCCACAATTACATACTAACCAGTATGCGCCGGTCCCTGCTGCCCCAGTAGGCTCGATTCTGTCCTTTGCATCCACAGTTGCGGCAAATATCATCAGCTGGAGTCCGATGACTCCCGACTATGGTATTTATCATAGTCCCGCTGCATCGACGTACGCTGCATCTTCTTTACCCGTGACCACGTATGCTGAGATTGATTGTAGGAAGCGGATCTTTCTCTACACTTATATTGGATTTATCATATCGAGTGCAAGTTTTTGCAAAGTGTTTGTATTCTTGTGACTGAACTTGGTGACAGATCACTGGTAATGTTCTCGGGGCCGCGTTTGCAGCTGCAGCTCCCAACGTTCCTGCGTGGAATGCAGCCTTTCAGAATAGTTCGTCTGTCGGGGGTTTGTTGTATGGCGTTTTGGAACCATTGGGCGGTTTCGGCAAGTTTCTGACGGTGCTCGTCGCACTGGGTGTCCCAAGCGCTTCTGCGCCTGGAATGTACACGTTCAGCACAAGTCTTATGGCTGTCTCCAGTTGGTTCTCCCTTCTACCGCGCTGGGTGTATATTCTCATCTCTGAGGGCATGTACGTCGCATCTTTCCTGTATGCGATGCTCAGATCTTTAACCTGAACAATCGACAGTTTGGTTCCTGTCGCCATCATTGGCGCTCGCAGGTATTATGCGACGTTTGTCGACATCCTCAGTGAGAACGTTACCCTTTTATCGGACCCATCTCACCGTTTATGATAGGCATTATCGGATACTGGAGTGCGGCCTTTACGGGCATTGTTATTGCGGACCACTTTCTCTTCCGGGGTGGATCTTTTAGCGACACTGTTTATCCGATCGCGACATGGGATTCACCGAAATTGCTTCCACGGAGTATGCCTGCGGTGCTGGCGTTTCTGTGTGCATTTGGGGCGTTGATACCGTTCATGTCGCAAGCGTGGTATGTGGGTCCGGTCGCGAAAGATGGGTCGGGGGATTGTGGTCTCTATGTTGGCTTTGTCGTCTCCGTAGTGTGTTATGTGGTGTTCAGGGGATTAGAGAGGTGGTGGAATAGAAGACGGGGGAAGAAATTGGTGGTGGGAATAGAGGTGGAGGTGGTGGAGGACGGCGTGCTCAAGGTGTAGTACGATGGCACCTTCCTATTCTGTCAATTTCACGCTTGGTGTAAGACGACATGCTCGGTATCGAAGACTATGGCAGCGACGTCGAGAGCGGCGACGACACCTCGTCAAAGACGACTGACACGGCGACGAGACACACCCAGACAACGTCGTCGCTCCCATCAACGTCCAAGTCGACGTTGGCACTTCCCCCTCCCAAGTCATCTCTACCTCTGGCTTCCACAACCACCACAACCACCAGCTCAGCGTCATCCAAACCAAAACGAACCAAGAAAATAACCATCAATCTCCCCTCCCTCCCCTCCGAAAACGACGAGGATGACAGTCCACCAGCAAAGAAGGCCCGAGTCGCACCAAGCACAGGTGCCGGAAAATCATCTCTCCTCAGCATGCTCCCCGCCCCCAAACAGCCCATACCCGTCATCACGAAAAAGGCAGAGGAACGTGTCCTCGGTGGTGGCAACGGCCCCGGCCTCGTCTTTCGCGCGGCCAAGGCCGACGCCGACGCCGAGACCGACCCATCCCCCTCT
>JBBPTN010000238.1:0-29234 GCA_038094075.1 Xerocomus spinulosus | reverse complement strand
ATAGAGGTATGTATGAACTATTACATAACATATATATGTGTATCTTTGTTTTCATGACCAAATGGGATCAGGTATCCCATGCTTTCAGTGAGATTCTACCTTGCATGCCAAAAGTGAAAAAACTGTTACAATGACATGCCTGTCTTAAAATAGGCATATCTCCACACTACCTAAGCCAAATCACATGATCCAGGCACCATCAGGTAGCCAGGAGTCATTTGTTCCCACGCCCCTGCAAATGCTAAGCATAATTCCCACACCTGCAATTGATATTTCACATGCACCACAAAAGTATCAAACATTGTAACAGTTTTTGGAGTCACTGTAAATCATAGTCAAGAAATTCACTCATTATATGTGAAGAATGTGTCATCCCTCGAGAATGGCCAAATTAGAGCTGGGGAACACAGAGCACACAAAATCTACCACACAGCTTGGCCCTGCACTAAGTGTCTGACCATCTTCCTTGATGATAAATGGGGAGCATGCTTCATTTTAAGAATGTAAGGACATTGAGTTCAATAGATACATGGTTTGGTGTCCAATCCTCATGTGACTTTTGTGTATCCATGACACATTATCACTGCTTGAGGTATCAATATATGGGTGGAGGAGTCTATATTGTAACTCAAGGTAGATATTCTAAGTTGATGAATCATTGAAATGATCAAATGCATCAGAGTACTTGCCTTCACTACCTGGGATACTGAGCAATACACTTATCCATAGATCCAATATGGAATCAGTATGCACTTCCAGTTGATGTATTGTGTAATACACTTACCTGCGGTTTTGTCATGACAGGGAACATCATGGTGACAAGTGCTTGTGACTTCATATATAGATCTTGTTGAATTTAGGGTGTGCCAGCCTGAAAGTCAAGGTGAGCCTATCTGATGCAAATGATGTCCTTACACAGTTTCCCCACAACCAGAATTTCTGCTAAGCTTTGATGGTATGTTTTTTTTTTACTCTAGCTGACATGACTCTCATTCATTCCAGGTATTTTGAATGGCTTGGACTTGTAACAGTTTTTATCACTATTCATACCATCAGAAGCAGCTGGCCTTTTGAATGTGCTTCAGAAAATACCGTTGCTCTAGGTGCTCTATGTACTCACCTAACATTGCCTCACATGAGGAGCCCAATCTGGGATGTATAGTGAGTGCCAAGGATACTATGAAACTCTTACTTGTGATTCATGGTGGGTTTCCCCTCTACATTCAAATCCCCAATTTCATGCACCATTATCTTGCATTCACCCAGATTCATGTGGCAAATAAAATGAACTCTGATCATAGTGGCAGTTGGCCCTAGATAGTGTGATTTCCCTGAATGGCAAACCATGGCATTGTGACATAATGGTGCATATAAAACCACACCTATCTTTTGCAAATTTTGTGATGGCATGCCTTTCCAGCAAGTAGAGCAGTGATAACCTTCTTTTGCACAGTTGATGACCAATGGTTCTCAGCAGTAGTTACTACAGATAAATTGGACTTTTCTACTTTTCTGCAGCCTAATCTCTTTCAAGCAGCACTGTATTGTTCATACTAAGCAATGAGAACAGCTCACTATGGAAAATAGCAACATTGCAGGAGATAACCAGTATTATGGACCTGCCATGAGGTATGTGGGGAGGCACTCCCACATGATTGCACATCAAATGTTAAAAAGTTGAACAGTGAGCACTGTTTGCAGTATACACAGGAAAGGTTTACAAAAGGAACATAAGAGTGTCTAGTAGGGGCTTTAGTTGGTACACCAGCAAACCTCAAAGTTGCTGTACAGTGCTGTGCAGTCAGCTACAGTGCCCCAGTGCATACAGGTAGGTCCCCTCTGTGCAGTGATGATACACCACTGTTCAGAGTACAAAAAACTGTACAACTATATATCTTTCAGTAGGCTTCTTTTCCACCCATCTTATAGTACAAAATCAAATTTATTCATGCATCCACCATACAATATATACAGAGATGTGATTGCAAAGCCACCAGTCTGGGTCCTGCCTCCATCTTTGCCCTTGCCCTGATTGCTTACTCTGCCTCACCCTAGCCATATTCACTGGTGCAGTCACTGCAGAAAGGACCTCCCTAGAGATATCTAAATCAGATCTACTATATCTAATAATCAGACCACAGATTCTACTTATCTTGAATAAGAACAAAATAAGATAAACTCATGTGAGACAAGCATGTCCCTTCCACAAGGAGGTCTGATTTTTGTCCTCAGCTCTAATTGGAGGTGAATGCTATCTGATTGATGTCTCACTCATACATCTGACTAGAGGCACTTTATATTACATTTCTTGATTGCAATCATACCTCTGATTTTTTCTATGCTACATCCAGATGTCTGACTTCATGGGACTCTTTACCCATATCTTTTCTTCACCAAGTCCAACCACTATGATGATTAAGCTTGACATTACCCCTGATATTAAGTAACTTGTACTCAACTACAAAAACAGTGGGCCTACATTAAAGGTGGGTGTTATCTGCACCTTATGACACATATGGCTGTAGCCTGTCACTGCCAAAATAAGTACTCCAATAGGCTCACTAAAGTGAAATACTTTATTGTACTTTGGCAAGCAGCCATCATTAATGTATGCCATAAGTGTTTTAACTACAAGTGGTCCATAATATGTCTTGATGCCCTGCCAAATCATATCAATATTATTCATGTCTAGGGGCATGAATTGCCTTGCTATGAGTATCCCATCAGAGCCCTCTTTAATTTCAGCATATGGGAAGAGGAGCCTAGGTCCTAGTGCTAGCTTGATAAAGCTCTTGCACACATTCTAACTTTGGTACCTATCATCAGATGTCCCTAGTGAGTTGACTGCCTTGACAGCAGCATTTTTGAAATGATTCCTCCATTTGTAGATCCTTTGCATTGTCTGAAATCAAGGAGCATTGGTTATGTGGTTTGATGTTACAGTATGCTAAACACATACTTGTGTCATTTGAGTAACCTCTCACTGATTGGACTCTCATGAAGAGGTTGACAGGGTCCAGCAAGCTAGGAGATCAAGGAAGAGACAGTGGCCCTATTGTATAGAGCCACTATAAAGCCGCTACAGCACTACAGGCTATATAGCCACCAGTGCTACCATATAGTGTAATCACTGCCACTATACAGTACTGCACAGCATCACATAGTGCTATAGCAAACACAAGTCTTCCTTTGTTTTGTTCAAATCACTCCAGTTGATAGTTCAATAGAATTAACTATGTAGTTTAATACAGAATTAACAACAACAGTCTTGCCATGGTCATTCACCATTGCACCAAGCCTTCTCACTAATGCCATCACCTGGTTGCTTTAGTCACTGTCACTGGGTCATGGTGCACTGTTGTGCATCCATCACTATCACCATCATCTTTGCTGTTGTGGGTTGCACATGTGTGCCATTATCACTGGTGTGCTCATAAGGGTGGTGTGTGTTCATGCACCCCTCACCCTCATTGACATTAGTAGGAGCAATGTGGCAGCTGCCTCATCCAAGGCCATGGTGGTGGCTAGCCCTTGCCATCATCATTGTCATCATGCTGGTAGTGGTGGTGTGCTGTTGCATGTCCCTCACCCTGTCTGTCATTGCTGTGCTGTTGCACCTATTACTGTCATATAGTTGGTGCGTGTAGTTGCACTGTGTTGTGGTGATTGTGGTGTGCAGTTGCATATCACCTACCATTGTGGTGGTGGTGGTGGTGACCTGTGGATACTGTTGCACCCACCTCACCTCACTATTGTTGCCATGGTGCTAGTGGTAGGCATTTGTGCATCCCTCTCCCTTGTTGTCCTCATTGTTGTGGTAGCATAACTTTGTTCTCATCTCACTACTGCTGCTGTTGTCCTTCTTTTTTAATTCCTAGTTTATTGCCCCATGTAGGCATTACATGTTGCCATTTGTCTATAGTATGTAGATATTCTATGTGTGGGGGTTATTGGTATCAGCTCTCTTGCCAGGGTGGGGAGAGTGATAGAGTTGCTAATATTCCTTTAGAGCTAGTTTGAGAGGCTTGTTAGGTTAGCTCTTAGGTAAGTTGTAGCTTGACTATAGGTTACTAAGTCTCAGCTAGAGCTAGATATCAAATCAAGACCAAACTCTGTTGGTTAGGAGTATGCATCACCATTTTCAGAGAGCTTGAGCCTGTCACATAACAAACACAGCAGAGTATGTAATATTCACTTTCGACCCAACATACAAGTTCACCCATGCTTGCAGCATACTTCTAGGCTACCATTCACCATGAGATCCACAGATACTCTATGACCACCTTCTTGGATTTTTGTCCCTCATCATTCTTTGTGGTGTCAAAGCACTTCATATCATGCACCAGCAACAGCAACCTCCCAGGTGGAGTTAACACAACTGGAGCAAGGTTGAAGTTCACCACATGCTCAATTTTCTCATTGAATACAAGGCAAAGATGGGGCAAGCATTCATTTTCATGACAGCTACATTTAATCAAGTAGCAAAGCAACTCAGTATGGGCAGGCTGGGCATGTCTGTTCAAAGCAAGTTTAATTGGGTATGTCTTGCAATTTCCTGTAGAACCACAAGGATGTTCTATAGGAGTTAACACAACTCAAGCCAATCTGTAGACATATTGATGGTTGGAATAACAGTTTAGGATGCAGATGCTGGAGTAATGTGCAACATGCAAATATCAACAATGCCTCATATGATGAGGTGTTGAACTGGCAAATGTATGTGGGTTATTTCAGCCTCATTTTATGCTGATGTTGCTCTAGGGCAAGCTAATGGCATAGTTTGAAAATGCCAGTTGGGTATACTATGAACAGATAAAGAATGTTTGTGCTAGAGCCTCTGGTGGTGCTGAGGGATGTGGGGCATACACAACAGAATTAATGCATATCTTAGAAGCATCTGCCAAGACACAGGCATCAATGTCTAGCCTCTTTGATAACACTAACAATGACTCAGTGATGAACAATGATCTTTTTATGAATGCATTATAGCCAGGTTAGGAGTTGGATCTGATGCAACTTCTTGAGCTCAGTAGAGAGATATTTTTGCAAAACCCTCAGACCCAGATGGCCACAGTGCAGAGGGCCATGACAACTGTCATGCAACTTAACCAAGTGGCATCTCCAACACATGCTCCCTCATCCAGCTTCTCATTTGATAGCTGTAGCCAGACATTCTTTTCAAACACATCTCCCCATCTGCATTCTCTGCACTTCATAACGTCTATGGCAGAGAAGTTCTCAAAGGGCACCACCCATGCAAGGACTTTCACCTCTTTGCACCAATCCTCATCTCTCATTTCATCTTGCAAATGAGTCAAGGTTACCAAGATGAATGCTTTTATGGTGACTGCCATGGCATTATTGTCCATCACTAGTGTGATTTACTGGGCAATGGACTATATGAATAGCCTCTAGGAAATTTTACATAGCTCTGTTATTATTAGCCCTAGCCAATCCCACCCCATCTTCAGTCAATTCCACCCTGGCACCCCACCCAATCCCATCCTGTCTCTACTTCTTTTCACATAAACTGGCAGTTAGCTTTCTGTGTTTTACATAGCTACCATGGCTTACCTCAACCACAATACATACCTTGACTCCATCAATTCCAACATTTACACTGACCTTGTCCTCAAATCTCTCAACAATCTGCAGTTTTATGAGATGTACTCACAAATAGAGGATTAAACATTGCACTATAATGTAGTGCTGAGGTGGTTCTGGCAAAGGGAGAAACAAGCTGTGCTTGAGTCATCCATGACAGCACAATCATTATCAAACCACTTCTCTTCATCATCCTCACCCTTTTCAATAGCTTCTTCATCCCCATTTCCTACTTTGGCATCCACTACCAAGTCCTCAATCCTCTTTGACAATATTGTGTCCAATCAGCATGCAGCTATGGCTTCCTTGCCCATTCCACCTTTCTCTAATGCCAATTTGGATGCTATGACCTCATCCCTCAATAGTAAGATGTTTTTTTACCCCATAGCTTGGTGCTGAACACACTGACACAATGCTGGTGATGGATTCTGCAAATCCATATGATGTGTATAATGATTCACTCTATTATGTACATGGTCTTTTTTATTGTTGGTGTGATTTCTGAATGCTGTGTTGTTTTCTGTCCATTCACTATTTGTTTTCTGTGTTATGGACTCTTTGTATGTACTGTAGTTGTATTTCAGTAACTACATATCCATATCCATGTCGAGTCCTTAAGCACAATAAAGTGTGACATAATTGTGCCACATAGCAATTGCTATGTGATCACATAAGTTCCTTGCATTACCATCCAACCTCTCCTTCAAGTCCCACAAATCTTTGCTGGTGTCACTATTGTTGTCATCATTATAATTGTTGTTGTCAGGTAGTACAATGTCTGAGCTGTACAAAAGAATAACATTGTGAACAGCACATAGTGCTATAGGAATGCATGCTTGGATTTGGAGTAAGTAGTGTGTTGACAAGAGCAGAATTCAGATGTGGTTTTTGAAAACACTGAATATATGTTCAATGAAATTGCATACCAATGTGTGCTGAAGGTTGAAGAGCTCTTGTGACATCTTGAGCCTATGCTTTATCAGTTGAGCACCAAAAAAAAAACAAATGGCTACTCACTGCATATTTGTATGCCCCCACTCTGCCAAATGATAGTGTACCCCATAGTAGGGGACAAGAAGTGATGTCTTGGATGGAAACCCAAGGTCAGCATGAAGATATTGATCCCCAGGGACCTCCAGGTTGTGTGAGCATGGATCACTATAGATGTGTGTCTGATATGGACCCCTCCAATTTGGTAAGCATATAGGTGAAGTGCATAGGTGAAGCAAAGATTGAAATCATACACAAAGAGACAGTTTTGTGAGACAAAATCTTTCTAGTTTTGGTAAGTAGTAACCTGATCTGCTGAAGGCACAATAAGAATGTGGCTGCCATCAATAGCTCTAATTGCATCTTTAAAATATGGATAGAGCTTTGGATCATTGTGAATCCTGATAGATAGAGGGTTGGTACCTGGTGGATTAACAAACTTGGTATATATCAGCAGTGTGGAGAATATAAGCACTATTTTTCAGAAATAGCTGCAGCTGTCAGTCCCTCAATTTACTGAAAGCAGGAAGAACTCATCAAGAAATGGTATCATTTGATCATTGAAAATGCTCCCCTACATGCTTCACTAACAAAATAGTGACACAAGTGTAGAGGAAGATTGCCAGTTGTTCTTCTAGTGGGATAAAATTTGACTTTGTCTGGCCATGGTCAGTGAGAACTACAATGAGCTGCTTGAAAAGCTCAGTAGACATGCCAAGCTCATTCTAGATACATGCTGAATGGCCAGTTATTAGCTTGAGCATCATTAGAATGAATGAATATGTGGTATGGTTCCAGGTCCTTGTGGAGTTTGGGTTGATTGACCAGAGTGGTGGAGATGGTGCTGATAGTCACACAGATAATGATATTGAGGAGCATGGCCATATATGTACTAAGCAATGCATGCTCACTGCACTGGCCATAAGATGAGCACCATGGCATGATAAATCAATTCAAATGGAGTTTCATGCTGAGTTTCATCATGATGATAGGTATGGCTCTAGCTGAAACTTGGTAATCTATAGCTGAGCTACTGTATAACTAACCTAAGAGCCAACCTAACAAGCCTTCTCAAACTAGCTCTTAGTCACAAGCATGTGTCCATCATTTGATTGATGGTTTTGGCTCTTCTGAGGTTGTTGTGACAATGAAGCAAGAGTAGGAGGTGTGGGGAAGGGTGTGTGTGTATGTAGTTATGGTATCATATTGTATATGGTAATTATGTATGTAAAATATAGTGAAGTGAAGTGAGATGAGATGAGATAAAATGAAGAAACAAAGGAAACAAAGCAGAACAGGGCAAAGCAAGGGGTGAGGGAATGGCAAGGGAGGGGTTTGTGTGCCTTTGAGTGTGCCATGGTCATTGTTCCTATTGTTCTCCCATGGGGGGGAGTGGGGTTGCCATGTGACAATGTGAAGCACTTTATTGCATGTATAAATGCAAGGGTGTGGGATCTGAGAGTAAGTTAGCAGAGAGTAAGTTAGTAATGTTGTGCACATTGTGGTGGATCTTACTACACTGTGTCACTCTGTTATGCTTATATTTGGGGCATTCCATCAAGTAGTGTGGTGGTGGTATCATTACTGTAGCGATGGTGTTCCCACTATAGGGTAGTGTACTCACTTTGATGTGGTGTACTCACTGTAGTGGTGGTGTCAAGTTGCATAGTGGTGGTGTCAGGCTATGTGGTGGTGTTAAGTCATGGTTTGTGCACTATGTGTGCATGTGGCCTGGTGTGTCCATGTTGTCGCTGTCAAGCATGGTGGCCACCCATTCCAGGAGCTGATGGCCATGCTGCTGCTGTCTTTGTGTGGTGGTGAGGCATCCTTGAGCCATGTGGTGGACTGGTGGTAGTAGTCAAGAAGTAGAACTGAACAGGTCATGTGACCTGTTTGTCTGAAAAAGTGCTAAGTCCCCAAGCATTAAGAAAACAAATGCTACACTTACCTAGTATTACTTTGGTAGTCACACCTGTAGCTCTGTAGCCATGTCTGACAGCAGCACTGTAATTTGCTGTGACCCATTGCTGAGTCACTGTATTGCTGTGAAATGTTGTAATGATTAGGGCCTATTGCTATGTATTACTGTAGTGCTGCTGTAATATGATGTAAATCATGTAATATTTTGTAATACAGTAAACTTTCTTATAATGCATACCCTACATAATGCATACTCCTCTATAACCCATAGCATTTCTGATATCCCAAAATGCTTTGAGCCACTCTATGGGCTCTCTGATAACCCATACTCCCTCATAACCCATACTTTTATAATGCTCCTAAGGGGTATGTATGCATTATAAGGGAGTCTACTATACTATGAAACTATGTATCAAAAACCATAATTTACTGATGAAGTAACATGAGAATGATGTTGTAGAAATCAAGGTCAGATACTGGGTTGCCCATGCATGCAATTTCTTCATGGAATGTAGCCATTTTATCTATATGTGCTTGCACATCTCCATTGTCTTTGAGCTTGATTTTGCTGAGCTGTTGTAGAATGACAATGTCTGACTGGTTCTCAAACAGATGTTGGAGAGCTGCAAAATACTTAGTGCCAATGAACTTGGTCATGAAGTGAATGAAGAGGGAATCAGGAATGGAAGAGCCAATAGCATGTATAACAAGGTTATTGTTTGCATTTCAGTCATCAAGTGCTTTCTTGTAGTTAGATACAGATGATAATTCCTTGTCTATGGTTGGTATCCATACAGGCAAGTGTGAAGTGGCTGGGTTAGTTGGCATCTGAACCATGCCATAAAGGTATCCTTTTAGTTGTTTTGTGCCCAAGGCATGTTCCAGCTTGATTTTCCAAGTAGGCCAGTTCTTCCCAGAGGCATCAAGCTTGGGAATCTTTAGGTCACCTTGAGAGCTGGTTGTTAATGTCTATGCAAGAAAGATTCTTCATGGCTATGCAAAATGCTAAATTTAGTTATGAAGCAGCAGGGCTCATAATCTGTAGGAATATATGACTCAGTTGGACTATATGACTACAGGTATAGGTGAGTAAAGAGTATATAGGGAGTCTCACCTCAGTTGAACTGTATGGCAGTCAACTAAGGTGCAACAGAAGGCTTGGAGTTGAGAAAAGGAAATGATTATGTAATACCAAAAGCAGACATACAAAGAAATCAACAAACCACACCTGCACCCACACTTGCACTTGCACCCAGGCCTGCCACATGCACACCAGTTGGACCTAATGGAGACCTGCTATTGCAGCAGTGTGCTGCAAAGTGCACCACTCTGATGCATAGTGACAAACTGAGTGAGTAGGCTTGGGCAAGCAAGATGTTATGTTTGGCCTAGGTAAGATTGAACATAGACTCAAGAGCCCTAGGTGAGGTCAAGTGTTCAAGGGAGTTTTATTGAAGTGCACTGAGGCAGAGAAACAACACAAGGAATTGTCAAAGCATCTGAGACATAGAAACAATGAACTTGAAGGGGATCATGCCAAGGAGCTTAGAAGGCACTGTGAAGTAGCAAGGAGTGTCCACTCAAAGTAGGATGAGGACTTATCAAAGGGTTCTCTGGTGAGGGACAAGACAAAGGTAATATGGACTCATAGATTGAGCAGGTCTAAGCTAAAGAGTACAGAGTATGTGATGAGGGTTTATATACCTAGGTCATGGAATGTTATAGAATGTTGTTACACTAGGCCCAGATAGGGACTAATGTAGAGCTTGGAAGAATGAAGCACTAAGGGTTCTGAAGTTCTGGGTCTTGAATGTTGTTAACAACGACAAGCCTGTAACAACAGCAGAGAGCTGGCAAGTCTGAAGGTTCAAGGGAATACTCTAAGTCAACATGATAAGGAGAGTCTGAGTTCGAGTGAAGCTAGGATGAGAACCAAGCGACAAACGCGAAGGTTTAGGAGATGGATTCATGCTATCATAGTGACAAGGCAGAAGTCCAAGCAGATCAAGCTTGGGACCCCTTCTGTATCATAGTGCACTACTTATAGGAATTAATGAGGTATGGGAAAGTAGAACATAAAGGGAAATGAAACTATCATATGATATGAAGGAATAATATAATTGGATGATGGTTCATCCCATAGAAAGTGAAAGAATGCTATAGAAGAAAGAGTCCATGTTGGAACGGACATTGACTAAGATGGGAGAGGTAAGAATCCATGTTGGAACGAATTGAAACATAAGCAGAATTGTCAATGTTAAGATGGTGAATATGTCCAATAAAGGAAAAAGATTAAAGCAGTGAAGAAACAGGCGAGGAATTGTAACATTACCCCCTTTGTATGATGGAAGTTACCAGACCTTCCATTAAAGACACAAAAGCGCGCTTCTTGACTCGGTACTCCCACCATCTAGAGGGAGACCCCAGACACCAAGTAAGTAAACCTATAGAACACGAAGCTAACATTCCCCCCCCACAGGCCCACCAGCCTACCCATCACACCCCACGGCTCTGGGATTAAGACGCCTCCCCACAGACAAGAGCGCCAAGTGTCGCTGGCACAAGGATGTCGGCCTGAAAGAGGTACCAAGGACACATCTTCCGCGACACTCCCATGCAAGAACTCTTCGCCGACCCCACACTCAAACCCCATGCCAAGCTCTTTAAAACCTCATCAGAGGCGCTAGACCTACTTCGGACCAACGGTTTCAAAACCTCAAACGCGGAACCAGTCACAACAGAAGCGATCACCAAAGCTGCACTAGAGTTCATAATATCCCTCCCCTCCTCATTTGGCCCAGGAAAAATCCAAATCCTGATATCTCTACTCAGCCTACTCACACACCCCACGACAACCCAACATAGCCAATCAACACACAGGGAAGACCCTGAAAACCCACCCAACACAAACTTCACACGGTTCGAAAAGCTCACCACAGACTGCGAAGACCGACTCAAAGAACATGATCACAAGCTGGAAACGGTGGTGGAATCGCTCAAAGTCCTCCAACAATCACTGGATAAGGTCATGGTGACGAAGGCGGCCAACCCAGAGCTGGCGATTATGGGTCGATCCTATGCCATGGCGGCAGCAGGCCAATCATCTCCTGGAAGAGCAGAAGTCTTGGCGAGGAGCGAAGCAGCGTCTCGTCAAATCATCATCTCCTCCGCCAGCGAAACTACCAAACAGCTTAGCCCCAAAGAGCTGAGGGCAAAAGCCACGCTAGCCATAGAGCAGCTACGCAACGGCGAAGAAGAACCCCCTCACACCATAATCAGCTTCACCAGCGCCCAAATCCTCCGTACAGGATCTCTGCGCCTTGAAACCAGCACCTCCAAAGGGGCCAGATGGTTCAATGACCCCATCAACAGAAAGCTCTTCCTTGCTGCCTTCGACTCCTCCTCGGAAATCATAGACATCCCCTACAAACTGATAGCAGAATTCGTCCTAGTCAGCCTTGACCCTTCCCTCCCCACTTCCCTCTGCGAGATAGAACATGACTCCAGCCTCCCCCCCAACTCTGTCGTAGCCATACACTAGATCAAACCCATAGAAGCGAGGAGACCTGGGCAACAATCAGCCCACATAATGGTAAAATTCAACAACCTACAAGCAGCCAACCACGCTATCCTTCATGGCCTCAACATAGAAGGACGCAAAGTTCAGGCAAGACGACAACTACCTGAACTGTGGCGCTGCTTCAAATGCAACTCACTCGAAATGACGCACATCTCAAAGAACTGCCCAACAGATGACGACGTCTGTGGCACATGTGGAAAGGAACACCACACCTCGAACTGCCCAGACACTAACAACCCAAACGCCCACTTCTGTGTCAACTGTAACGAGAAAGGACACCCTGCGTGGAGTAGGAACTGCCCTCAGTTTGAACAAGCTCGCTCACGCATGATCACACGTCAAAAAGACGCTGACTACATGTTCTTTCCAGATCACAAAGACCCCACCACCTGGGAACTCAGGGAGACAACGCACGAAAAGCCAGAAATCGACCAAAGGAACCACTCAGCAAACCCCCCTGCTGGCACAGCAAACACCCAACGCCAAAACATGTGGCAACTGGTAGAAAGGGCGAAACCCCACAGAAGGACCCAACAACCCGCCACAGGCCCCAATGCCATCCCAACTAGAAAAGCCCAGCAAGGCCCCCGCCAGACCACCCTAGATGGATTTCGCAACACCGCCGCCTCAACCAGGGACCGCAGAACCTCCCCCCCAGCAGACGACCGGGACGCAAACCAAGCCCCAACCTCACCCCTGCCATCTCCTCACTTGCCTCATTCAAACGCACCCTACACTCCCAGTAGGCCACCATCCAGCGATAGGTCATACCACACTACACCCGAATGAACAGTACAAACCAAACGATTCAACCAACACCCCCAACCAGACTCAACATATGGCAACAAAACTTGAACAAAGCACGCAATGCGCAACAAAATATGCTCCATGATTTTGACCCAAACCGGTTTGATCTCGCTGCTATCCAAGAACCTCACATAAACACAGTTAATCTAACAACCTCTAATCCTAGATGGACAGTAGTCTACCCGCACACCCACTCCAAAGCAGGTGAGAAACACACCCGCTCACTATTCCTCGTCAACAAATCCCTATCAAAAGACTTTTGGCGCCCAGTTCACATCAACCACCCGGACATCACCACCCTTGACTTAAATACACCCGGCGGCAACATCCAACTATACAACGTATACAACGATGGCACCAAGGATGACACACTAACATTTCTAGACGATCACCTCTCATCCGCAACCCATGTGGAACCCCAAGTGGCCAGATCCACGGCCGGCATCATCATCCTCGGCGATTTCAACAGGCACCACCCCATGTGGGATGAACCCAGAAACTCACACCTATTCACGGCGGCCAACCTACGGGCAGCACAACCTCTACTCAATATCCTGGTGGCATACTCACTGCAACAGGTCCTCCCCGAACATCTCCCCACTCTACAGTCTTCCAGTACAAAGAATTACACATGGCCGGATAACGTTTTCTGCTCCACGTCCATCACTGATCTCTTTGTCAGATGCGCCACAGACCCAGAAAGAAGACCAGTCGACACCGACCACCTGCCTATCATAAGCACCCTCAACATTCACCCAGACGCCATCCACCCACCAAACAAGCGGAACTACAGGGCAACAGACTGGGAAAAATTCAAGAAGAAGCTCACGCCCCGACTCAATGCCCTCCCTCAACCAGCACGAATAGTGTCCATAGAAGAACTCAACAAGAAACTACACGACCTCACCACAGCCATTCAAGACACCATAGAAGAAGTAACACCACTAACGCGCCTAAGCCCCTTCACTAAACGCTGGTGGACCCTGGAACTAACCACGGAAAGAAAACAGGTGAGCAAGTTGGAACGGGAAGCTTACAAGAAACGCCAACAGAGAACGCATCCGGTACACGAACAACACCACAATGCACAACAAACGTTCTCAAGGCACATACAAGAAGCCAAGGAAGCTCACTGGCTGGAGTACCTAGAAGACATAGACCAGTCCACGGTCTGGGGAGCGCACAAATACTTAGTATCGGAACCGTCAGACCAATATGTATCTTGGATCCCCAACCTACGCCCCAACCCCAACAAAGAGGCCCCAACGAACCAAACCAATGCAGAAAAGAGCGACATCCTACATCATGCCTTCTTCCGCCCCCAACCAGAGAACGTCCCCATCCTTGAGGGCTACGAATACCCCCCGCCCATCTGCGCCTTCACTAACATCACAGATGACCAAATCTGGCGAGCTACGAAGAAACTATCCCCCTACAAAGCCCCAGGACCAAACAGGATAAGCAATGCAATACTTGTGCAAAACACTAACACCCTTGTCCCCACCTAGGCCCAATCTTCCGAGCAACATTTGAGCTCCAATACTACCCAGAGCAATGGAAACTCTCCACCATAGTGGTACTCCGCAAGCCCAACCGCCCAGACTATACAGCCTCAAAAGCGTATCGACCCATCGCCCTCCTGGACACAATGGCCAAACTCTTATCATTGTGTGTCGCAGATGACCTCCTGCACATAGCGGAAACCCACAGCTTACTACCTTCCACGCACTTCGGGGGATGACCAGGACGAACAACCACGGACTCACTGCTAAGCCTCACAAAATTCTGCCACGACTCATGGGCGCACCACACTGACAAATACACATCTGTTCTCTTCCTAGACGTCAAAGCGGCCTTCCCTAGTGTAGTCATCCCGGTACTTCTACATGAACTCCGCAAAAAGGGTATACCATCAGAATACATAGAGTGGTACGAACACCGCCTACAAAACCGCTCCACTTCCCTATCGTTCGATGACTTCATATCTAACACACTCCCAATCCCCATAGGACTAGACCAAGGGTGCCCTTTATCACACCTGGCCTTCGTCTTCTACAACTCAGGCCTAATCGGCGCAGCGGCTGGAAAGCGAGATCGGCTCATCCTTGGCTTCATCGACAACACGGCACTAGCTGCCAGGGGACGCACCACGGAAGAAGCAAACCAAAAACTCAAGGAAATGATGCAGGCAAGGGGTGGCGCTCTGGAATGGAGTGCCTCCCATTTCTGTCAATTCGAGCTAGACAAAACAGCCCTAATCGAAATCCACAGACGACCGTGCCCAACCCCCCACCCCGACCACCCCCCAGGAATCGCAATAGAAGGACAACACATTCAACCATCTAGATCAAGCAAGTTCCTAGGCGTCATCATCGACAACCAATTGCGATTCAGGGAACATGCAGCATACGCTATCGCCAAGGGAACCAAATACACTCTAGCATGCGGACGAATAACCAGAGTCAGTAAGGGTATACAAGGAAGGATGATGAAGAGACTGTACGAAGGGGTAACGGTACCAAAAATGCTATATGCAGTTGAGGTATGGGGAGCAGGACTAGCGAAGAGAGGAAAAGGAAAAAGAATGGACGGATGGGGGGCGAGGGGAATAGGACGAAAGATGGAAACGGTACAAAGGACGGCGGCACTTTTGATCACGGGAGGCATGCGAACATCGGCCACAGACCTGCTAGAAGCCCACGCCAATCTACTCCCAATACACCTACTCATTCGGAAACACTGCGCACGTGCCACACTCCACATCTGCACTCTCCCCCACAGCAACCCAGTAGCAATTGCCTACTCGGCTGCACGGAGAGGTCGAAAACGTCACCCCTCCCCACTACACACTATAAGAGGGGTGTCAAGCCAGGTCATGGGGAGTTTGTTGCATTTGACAAAGTCCCAGTCAATGCAAGAGATATCCACACTAGAATCTGTTATGCCAAACACACACTTGTGTCGTTCAACAATCTCTCAATGGTTGAACTCTCATGAAGAGGTCAACAGAGCCTGTCGAGCTAGGAGATCAAGCCAGAGGCAAAGTGACAAGGACTTAGATTCTGAGATGAGCTCAGAAGACAAGACAAAGGCAAAGGCAAAGACTCAGAGAACTCAGAGAATACAAGGGACACAAAAGATGCTTGTAAGAGCACAGATCAAGTATGGGAAAATACTGTACATGGCAGTGGGGTATTTATACTATGAAATGTGCAGCATGGAATAGTATGGAATATGAAAGAAAATGTGTGACTAAGTATCTATAAAGAGAAGATACTAGAGGAGTGGCTGTCTGAAGAGGAAAGGAATCACAGTACTTCATATGTAGCAAAATATGGGCCAAGAAATAATAGAACATGGTGAAAATAGTAAGCATGTCCCCATACTCGCGTACGGGGGGTTTCTAGAGAGAAAAGAAGAATATCTCAATGAAGAAAAGAGATCATAACAGAATCAATAAGAGCAGAGGTTTCAATGGCTTTCAGTGTGCTGTTCAAGGTGATGAGATGAATAGGAATGGAAAGAGCCTTCGATTCTTTGTTTGCTACAAGTACAGGAGCACATTTTCTATTTTGAACTCCTCCATTCAAAAATTTGGTGATACAATGTCAAAAACTTGGGAGATGAATGCATGGTCTTCTTCTTCTTCGTCATCCTCAATCTCCTCTAGCCTTAGGAGTTCTTCTTTGTCATCCACTTTCCTTATGGCTGATTCTTTCTTTGTCTCCATCTTCTTCACTAGCCCATGGTTAGGGCAGTCTCTGGCCAAGCCAGACTTTCCACAGTTAAAACAGAGGCCTTTCCTCTGATATTCTTCATATTTATCTTTTGGTAATTGGACACAATCGATGTCCATGGCATTCGGGTCTTTATTCTTGCTACTCCCCTGTAATGGGGAATAGGTCTTAGCAGAGGTGGGGTTCTTGTGGGCATTCTGGTTGTGCCACATGGCCATCTCTTTGGCCTGATCAATGTGCATTTGATGGGCCTCCGCTTTCTTATACCATTCACTGATGTTCTTTGGGGGGCTATTCAAAGTCCTGAGTTGATAGGCCATTCCAGGCCTTAGTTCTTTTGCAAATAGGTGACAGAGCATAAGATCGTCTTCGAGCTCCACCTGTTGTGCCACAATCTTGAACCATGTGACATAGTCCAAGACATCATTCTTCTGCACCATCATGGTGTTGAGTGTAATAAGTGCTTGTCCTTGTACATCTGCGGAGAGGAAGGATTTCCTTAGACTTTCTTCAAATTCTTTGAATGTTCCAAAAGTGTTCTTGTCAAGAGCATGGTTGATAAAAGATGCAGCCCATCCTTTAGCTGTACCCTTTTTCATAAATGAGAGAACGAAAGCAATCTTCTTCTTATCTGAGTCGTAGATTTCTTCATTGATGAGAAGGTATATCTTGACTGAAGCTAGCCAAGAGAGGAATGTCTCCTCCTTTCCATCATATTCTTCTGGGGTTCCCAGGTGTAGTTCTTTAGAGGTGGAAGAGGTGGTCTGAGTAGGAGTATTCATGATGATGATAGGAGGGGTTGGAGGTTGGGGAGATTGGGGTGGGGTTTGGGTAGGCATGCTAGCGGTAGGCAAGGGAATAGAAGGGTTCTGTGTGCTGGGAGATACGAAGGTGGAAGGGAGGTGAAGATGGAAAGAGGAGGAAGTCGAGGGAAAGCTGGGGGTCTGAGGAGGGGTATTTTCAGAGGGGGCTTGGAAGGTTCCTCAATGAGGGTTTGAAGAACCTTGGTAGGGGTTCTGCCATGGAGGTGGGTTCAAAATGGTGTCAGATGGGGAGGCCTATCAAATGGCAGGTGTTGAAGAAGAGAAGCTTGATCTTTTGTTATGCTAGGCCTGGATAGGGACTAACATAGAGCTTGGAAGAATGAAGCACTAAGGGTTCTGAAGTTCTGGGTCTTGAATGTTGTTAACAACGACAAGCCTGTAACAACAGCAGAGAGCTGGCAAGTCTGAAGGTTCAAGGGAATACTCTAAGTCAACATGATAAGGAGAGTCTGAGTTCGAGTGAAGCTAGGATGAGAACCAAGTGACAAACACGAAGGTTTAGGAGATGGATTCATGCTATCATAGTGACAAGGCAGAAGTTTCAAGACAACCCATTGGCATCTAATCCCTCACTGGTGGTAGATCTGCTTTTAACATTCAACTCCCCATTCAACCTCACATTCAACTCCATGTTTGACTCAACTTTCAACTTGTCCCTGAATTCATCACTGACATTTGACTCATCCCATGCTTATTCAATGACCTCACAAGATGACAATGCTTCTATTCAGCCTGTGTTTGACATGGACATCAATGGGACAACCACACTAGATAGCATACTGACTAACACACTGCTGTTCCTGCCTCTAACTCCACAAGAGGTATTTCACCCACTCTTGACCCATTCTCTTTTAGAGAACAACATTTTATCCTGTTCTCTGCCCTCAACAATCATATCATCATCAAGTCACTCAAATTCACTACAGGGTACACATGCCCTGGTACTATTCTCTTTTCATAATAGTGCCCCATGTATAATTCATCCCTGGTCACAGGCTGGCAACACCATGGCCATTGACAACTCTGATGAGGAAGACAGTAGTGTTTCACCTCTTCAAGATATGTCTCACAACATATTCTGTGTGCAGTGCACATTCATGCCAGAGTTAGTTGCTACTCAACTCTGACTCATCTTGCACCCATCAGAGCTTAGTAGTAATTTTCTCACTCAGTTACAGCTCTGGCCTTTCACTTAGTGATCCTGAGTCACACCTGTGCCACCATGTTTTCACACCACTCACATTGGTCACTGAGACATCAGTTAGCACTGGCTTTCACAAGTCCACAAAGAAGATGGCACATGCAATTTCATCATCTTCAAATCCCACTAACATTTTTGTCTCATATGCAGACAAAATACTCAAGAGAAGCAAAGAGGTTGCAATGATGCAACACACCATCTGGGATTGTTAACACGAAGCCCATTACCTCAACAAGACTGCAGAGCACAACCACTCCCTTCAACTAGTCAAGATGACTGCTTGCAAAAAGGCTGCAGAACAGGAATTTGAGCTTAAGAAGTCCAAGATGGAGCTACAACAGTTAGAAAAAGAGCTTGAGTTGGCACAGATCAGAGCTGGCAATAGCTCAGCTGCACTGATGTAGCAGTTAGAGGCATGATCACAGCAGTTGGAGCAGGACCTGGTGATACATAGCATAGCATGGGTTGGAGGTATCTCAGCAGGAGTTGGCAGTTGCATGAGCAAATGCTAGGGCATAGTGTGAGGTGGACTTTTTTTGACTTTTTTCATCAACACTTGTATTCTACTGTATGTCATACTTTGTTGTTTTGCATATGTTTTATGTTTTTATGTGTTTTCTTTTCTTTTGTATGTCACTTCTTATGTTGTCACCATCTGTTATGAACTCATATAGTACATATGTCTTACTCTAATCTTTGTTCCTGTGTGTTTTGTGTCATCACTGTCATAATGTAGTCCATGAGTCTTGAGATACAGTACAATGAAGATTTAACAACAATTCCATCACTTGTCTTTGAAAGCTTGTCCCCCTGATGTGGCAAGAGTATCATCAATTTCTGGACCCTCATTCTTCTGATCCTCTGAATCCACACTATCTCTTTGAGCATGATACTCCTTTTCAAATTTAGATGTTGAGCTTCCCAATCCTAGCTCCTTCTCAATATCTATAAATAGATTGTGTAGGATTAGGCAACAATGAATTCATGTAGTTGCATGGTCATGATTCTTCTGTGTTTGAATCTGAAAGTGCATATCCGGGAGTGATTGGAAGTGTCCCTTTAACAAACCATAGAAATGTTCAGTCTGAACACAAATCTGTGATCATTTAGCTATGAAGCTAAACAAAAGATAAATCTTACATGTGATAGATAATAATTGAATTTTCTCTTATCAGGCCCTAGGCTTCCCCCAACAGGCTTTTTGAATGGTGCAACACACCATGTTTAACTTGTGTAAGCTGAGTCAGCCCAGAGCCACTTATTGGTATTGAAAAACTGATTGGGATGATGAGAAACACTAGTATGTTGGAAAGCACTTGCATCATGCATGCTTTCTGGTAGACCAATAACATAGTCCACAATCTTTAGGTTGTGAGGAAAGATAATAGCCTAAAAAATCAGTTCATATATATATATAACAGAATGCTAAAACCCACCTGATTTGTAACAGAGTAGCATGATTTATGGTCAAAGAAGATCTCACCATGAAAACCAGGCTTTTGAAAGAAGTTGAAGGTAGATCCATCAATACAAATAAACCCTCCCCTCCACTATGGAATGCACTTGATCTCAACTCAAGCCATGGCTCTCTGTTTCTCCATGTAATCACTTTCACAATGATTGTTACACTGAATGCACACTTGTGTCGTTCAACAACCTCTCAGCAGTTGGACTCTCACAAAGAGGTCAATAGAACCTGCTGAGCTAGGAGATCAAGATTGAGACAAAGGCAACTGAGACTTAGGTTCTGAGGTAAACTCAAAAGACAAGGACAAGGACTTAGAGGACACAAGAGATGCACAAGAAAAGCATAGATCAAGTATGAGGAGTACTTTACATGTCAGCTAGGTATTTGTAATGAGACTGTGCAGCAGAGAACATTATGGAAGGGAAAAGAATCATAACTAAGTATCCATAAACAGAAGGTACTATGGAGTGTGCTGTCCAAGAGAAAAGGAGAAACTAGTCCACAACATAACAAGAGAAGAAAGGTCCAAGAAAGAGTAGGACATGGTGAAAATGATAAGAAATGAGTAGAGGTCCCATAGCAGTAGGCAACTCATAGGATAACAGGAGGATATTATGAAAGAGATAAGAAATTGTAACATTACCCCCCTTGTAGATCATAGCCTCAGGCTTATGAGACTCAAATCTCCTTCTCCTCATGGTCAGAGTCAGCTCAAGAGATAGAACAATGTTTACCTGGGCAGTTGTCAAGATAGCATCCAAATTTATCACAACTCTCACAGATTTGTTGAGGGCAGAAATGAGCTGAATGTTCCCAGTTGTCATACTCAGAACATTAGATGGTGAGGCAACATTTCGAAGTATGATCAGGGGCAGAACATTGGCAGTGTGGGCAGGTATATTCAAGGCAATTCTCATGATAATGGCCCAGTCCATGGCAATGAAAACACTGGGTGAAAGGATGAGCTGAAGCATGATTGTAGATGAATGGAATGACCTAAGTAGGGGAAGAGAAGATGATGTTACCACCAGAGCCAGGGATATAGAAGGAGCAATTTTGAGCCAAGGCTTCCTGATTGGTGCAACCAGTGGTGTCTTCAGTCACTCTGGGGAACTTGAAAGAAGGTGATAACTCTAGATCAGGGAGGGGGGAAGAAGAAATTCATTCTGCAAGGGATAGGGCAGAAGAAGGAGAAAGAGGAGAGGAAGGAATTCACAAAGAAGTAAGACAAAAGGGCAAAGGAGGAGGGGAATGATAAGGAGGTAAATTAATTTGCTCAAGATAATGTTCTTTGTTAGTGGTAGACATTTGTTTAAAGACACGAAGAAAGGTGGGGGCAATAATAGAACCAGGAATAGTGGAAACGTAGGCTTGTAAGGTTGTGCATAAAGAATACATTGAGGGAGAAGGTCAATTTTAAATTTGAGTGTAGCAAAATCTTTGAAAGGATCATTGGAAGAGTCTCTAACTACATTGGGAGAAATGATGATAGAGGCCTGGAGAATTTGAATGGATTGGACAGCAAGAAAAAGGTGCACCAGCTCCTATAACAAATGGTCCTCAATGAAGAGAACTTGCTCTTTGATGGCAAGGAGAGTGGGAGGCCTTTCAAGGATAGCAGCATATAGGGCAAGTGCATCCTTCAAGGGCAAGAATTGAGGAAAGACCTTACAGTCTTGAAGCAAGGAATGGTAAGGACAAATAGAAGATGCAGAGGACATAGAGGAAGAAAAGCTCATACTAGAAAGACAGTGGAAGGTTTGGGTGAGGGAGGAATGTCCAAGGGTCCTAGTAAGGCAAAAAACAAAGAGGGTGAAGCAGGAGGTAAGAACAGTTCAGAGACAGGGATAGGAACAATGAGGATGTCCTGCCTAGCGAGTTTGCAGAGGAGATACTATGTATTGATAGGCAAAAGCAAGAGTAGCAAAGAGCAGTAGAATACTTTCTGCAGTGGCAAGGATAACAGCAATATATACAGTAATTTTCAAGGAAGAGAGAGTCATGGTAGAGCAACCAGGGAGCATAAAACAGAGAGAAGTTTTCATTGATAGGAAGGGAGGAGTGAGGGGAACATTCTGAGGGCATGCACTAAAGGGAAAGACTTTGAGGAGGAGCCTCATGCAGAGATCACAGTGTCTTGAAATTGATGCTTATCATCACAGTCAATGAACTTTCTTACAGGCTAAGAGAATGGACTTGGCATGACAGAGATTAGCTTCAGGTTCCCATGTATGTATTTTCAGAAGAAGCATAGCCTTTCCATGCAGTCAGGTACTTGTAGTGGCCAGAGAAACCCCAGTGTGTGAGGATAGCTTCTACTTTGTATTCATCATCATCAATCATGTCAGGAGGGGGTCTAGAGAAGGAGGGACCATGTGCATTAGTCTGTTTGAATGGTGATAGAAGAGAGGTGTGGAAGACATCATGAATCTTCCATGTGGGCAGGAGTTTCAGGTGATACAAAAGTGGAGATAGAACCTGAGAGATCTCGAAGGGTCCATGGCATTTGGGTGCTAGTTTCCTGGAAGGATAAGGTATGTGGAGATTGGTAGCTTCGAGCCAAACCTTATCTCCAACCTTCCAGAGTGAGAAGGAGTGAGTGGAGTGACAAGTCATGGCCATTCTGGCCATGTCATGTGCAGCTAATGCTTCTTCTCTGGTTTGGCCAAGGAGTTAAGTCAATCTGAGAGGGCTGGAAGAAAGGTCTTTCCAAGAGTAGGGTATGCCCTAGGTTCATAACCAAGGAGGAGTGAGAATAAAGATACCTTAGTGGAACTATGAGGGACAGAGTTATGATGAAATTTGGCAGTAGTGAGGAAGTCTGCCCAAGCGTGGGAATTATTGGAGCAGAAGATGTGAAGATATGTTTCAAGCTCCTGATTGGTTCATTTGGTTTGACCATCAGTTTGGGGGTGATAAGCAGTGGAGAGGCAAACATCATATTGTAGAAGTCTTGCTAGCTCCTGGGCAAATGCAGATGTGAACTGTGGACCTCTGTCAGATATGATGGAGTCATAGAGACCAAATCATTTGAAAACATTATCAAAAAATAGCTTTGCAACACTAGCAGCATTGATAGTCTTGTTGCAAGGGAGGAGAATTACCCCCTTTGTAAGGCCATGGTCTACCACAACCATAATGGAATCAAAACCAGAGGAAGGTGGGGGATCAGTGATGAGATCGACAGAGAGCTGCTTAAAAGGGAGTGAGGAGGAGGAGGGGATTGGAGAGACTGGGGGAATGACAGGATGAGTGTTAACCTTTGATTGCTGGCAGATGGCACAACTAGCAATGAAATTGTGCACAAAGGTGGCCAAGCCATGCCACCAAAAGTCTTGCTCCACTAGGGCTTTGGTGCAGAACTGGCCTGCATGACCAGTAGTGAGTGAGGAATGGAGGGAATGGAGTAAGGAGGAGTGCTGATCTGGGGGAATATAGAGATGACCTTGGAAATACAATTTATTGTCATTGAAGGACCAATCTGTGAGTGAGGAGTGAGGGAAAAGGGGTGAATCATCTTGCAAGGCAGAGAGAGCTTGCACAACCAGAGAATCAGATGCAGAGATGACTGGATATAACGCATGAGGGAGGAATCCAGAGCAAAGATAATGGCTGGGTTGAATAGGATAGGTGCAAAGTTGTCCTGAGAGGTGTCAATGGAGGCCTTGTGAGAGAGGGCATTAGCAGGGCCCATCTGAGTGCTTGGGGTGACCTTCAAGAGGATATCAAAGTCCTGCATAAAGAGCAACCAGTAAGCTTGATGACAAGACAAATTCCTGGGGTCTTTCAGGTAAGAAAGATTCTTGTGGTCAGTGAGAACAGTGACTGGGTGAGCTGTTCCAAGAAAATAGTGACACCATTCATCTAAAGCAAGAATAACAGCAAGAAGTTCATGATCATATATGTCATAGTTTTGTTCAGCAGGGCTGAAGGTCTTAGAGAAGTAAGCACAAGGATGAAGGTCACCATTGAAATCCAGTTGGAGAAGTATTGCACCTGCAGCAAGAAGGGAGGCATCAGTCATAAGAGAGAAAGGTTTGAAGGGGTTGGGAAGAGAGAGGACTGGGGCAGAGGAAAAGGAAGACTTAAGAGAGGTGAAAACTTGTTCCTGGTGAGAGGTCCAAGCCCAAGGTTCATTCTTGTGAGTAAGGAGGACAAGAGGAGTGACAACATTGGAGAAGTTGGGAATAAACTTGCGATAAAAATTGGCAAAGGCTAAAAAGCTATGAATGCCTTTGATGGAGGTTGGGGGTTTCCACTCAGCAATAGCCTTGAGTTTGACTGGATCCATCTCAACAACCCCTTGGCCGATTATCATGCCCAGATACTCCATCTTGGGGGTGTCAAACAAGCATTTGCTAATCTTAAGTAATAGTCCATGTTCTCTAAGGTGTTGGAATACACAAAGGATGTGCTTATGATGTAAATCAAGGTCTCTATTTGTGTGAATACCAATATTGTCCATGTAAATCTTTAGCCAACCTTCCGTAATAATGTCAGCGAAGATGTGGTTCATGAAACTCTAGAATGTAGCAGGAGTGTTGTTAAAACCAAAAAACATGACCATGGGTTCAAAAAGCCCAAGAGGAGGAATGTGAATATTATTGTAGCCCCATCAGATATCAAGTTTGGTGAAAAGGGTGAAGTCCTTCATGTCATCAATAAGGTCAGAAATGAGGAAAAGAGGGTGTTGAAGGATACACACTCTAAGTGGTAACTGTGTCCTGGAAACTCTTATGGGAAAGTGTTCTCACGCTTGAGACACTTGTGCACATACTGTGGAAACCTATTCCACCCTAGTGGAGATAGCGCATTGTGCTTCACACACTTTTCCTTAAGCATTACACATGCTGTAGGCACAGCACTCCCACACTGGCCCTAAATACTCCATATTTGGTAGCCAGCTCCAGTATATAAACCTCTTGTTGTAGCATAGCTCAATAAGAGAGTTCTTTCTTCCTTTCCACCATCATCCCTAAGCCACTCCAGCACTACTACCCTTGGTGAGTATGCTTACATGTCTAGTGACTCAGTGACCTTCCCTAGTAGATGAGCATGTACATTGAATGGGCTCATCACTCATCACTCTTTGCATCGTCATTCATATCCTGTGACAAGATGCCCTCTCAACAGGTTATGAGCCCTGTGACTGTCATGCTGTCACACCACGGTGTTATACACTTGTGCACAACACAGACATATACCACCATGTGATACGGATAACATCTTATGATGTGCTCACACAAACGTGTTCATTAAACATGGTTGATTTTATCTTGCTTATGAACTACAGGTTGCTGGACACTATGGATTTTGCACTCGCTTTAGTGGACAAAGTGCATCCATACTTGTCACTCAGTGTTGTACTCGCATGCACAGACAAAGCACACACATAACACTGAGAAGACCATGTCACTCCTGCTGCGGTAATGTGTGCCCAAGTACACTGCCTCTTGATGTGCCCATATGCACCCAGGCATGGTCTACTGGCTTCCAGAAGACAATGGAGCTTTTATCTCCATTTGGTCTCATGACATTCTCAGGCTTCATAGATGCAAACACTTCTACTCACTCTATTGCCTATTGCCCCCAACCCTTTAAGTTTTCTCATCAGAAGATGATATGGAATCTTCTTGGCATTGAAAGACCCTCCACCGGCTTATCTCCTCTTCAAGAACTTTCCACCTGGCTCTCTGCCACCATCCTCTTTCTCCTATCCCCTCAATCTTTGCTGTTGCCTTTCTTTGTGTGGATACCCAATCCTCTTGCTCTCATGGAACCCTCTGGATGAAGAAAGAACTGGATTGTTCATCTATGAAGACTAGTCTGTGGACGATTCTATTTCCACAATGCCTTCGATTCCAGATTGAAAGATGAAGGAAGTCAAACACCTTCATTATATATCCTTCTCTTCCCATCTTGATCCCCTTTCAAGCCACCTTTGGTCTCTTGCCATTGCTGAACCTTCTATTACATCATACATGAGAGGGATTGCATCCCAGCCATTCCTTCACTGGATTTTTGGCCTCAATGACCTAGGTTCTAATCTTTAGGAAAAATGCTTCATATTCACCTTGTCATGTTGGTCACTCTTTATGCAGACTCACCACTTGACATATCACTGGTGAATCACTGAATAACTCTTCTTCAGCATGAATGTGGATCCTCATCTGTGCCTTATGTGCAGTAACCAGATGAATAATCATTTGTTGCCTTTTTGTGTGGTTACAACGAATGATTCGATCATGGTCGCTCTTTATGTGGTTACACCATTGATCCCCTTTATCGCCTACCACTGCTATGGTGATATCCACATCTTTTCATATCAGGACAATGTCATACCTCTTCATGAGAGTCCTCCCTGATATAGCATGGGAACATCATTGGTCACTTTTTATGCGGACTACCCAATGATGAACAAGCACTGGAACACTTTTTATGTGGTTAATGCCAATGCTTTGATGGTCGCTTTTTGTGCAGATACACCATCATTTCCCATCATTTGGTGCTGTTCCATTATAACACCACCATCAGAAGTTCCAGACTCATGGTCATTACTGTCAGAACTTCTCCCCTTCCTTTCCACTCTTGATCATATGCCTTTTGCACAGATATCTTTGATCCTAGAGTGATGCATCGACTATTCAGTTGATATGGCTGGTTATATCTCTCGCATTTGCAGTTCAAGAGATCCCAACCATTTCTTCTGTCCTGGCCTCTACCATTGGCTAGTTGACAAACCTTATAGATCTTTTCCCTTACAGGGAGCGGATGTCTTTAAGATTACAGATGTACCATTCCCACACCTCTATTTCTCACCCCTTTATCTAGGTCAAACGTCAAGATCTATATCACCTTTTTGGTCCAATCCTATCCATCGATATGCTCTGGATAAACTATCCAAGGATATAGACCATCTTTTGCCTATGTCTAAGCCTTGATCTCGCTTTTTATGCGGTTCGCAGTTGTAGTGCTCCTTCTAAGGAGACTCTTGCATTAGGACTCAAGCTTAACAGACTACAGCACTGTCCCCTTTAACATCAACACATCAGACTTTAATCCTCAATGACTACCTGTTACTGGAATACCCTTTTAGGGGGAGTAATTTTTCCTTTCTGCCTTATCTTGCTAAAAATCCCGGACTTGACAGAGCTGAATGGGTCTACACAGCACTTATTCAGCAGATCTATGGAAGCTCTACTATTCCCTCTTCAATTCCTTGCAAGACCTCAATAGGACCTTATACCATTTTCATGGTCACAATATCCACTCTCACATGTGGTCATCCTCTCTTGTCTTTGCCTTATGGAACTCACATCATCTTTGTGGTTGTAGTATCTACTCCCACACCTGACTTGTTCCTCTTTGGAATCACTTCCACATCCACACCTTTTGTCCCTGATATTGGCCTCTTTGAGCTGAACACATTAACTTCGGGGTCTATCAGTTTGAATATGCCTTATCTGGGATTGTTCCACTTGTCATTCAGATATATTTGCACTTAACAGCTGCAAATTACTGCCTTCAGATTAGTGAGGCTGCAGTGCACCCCAATCCACCTATGACACCCTATGTGTTATGACTAGGACACCCTTGGACTCTCCAGTCCATAAACTTCCATGCAGTTCACCTGCATAGGTTAATCTGCACATGACTATGGCTTCACAGCCATGTTCCCTTTTGTTCACAGTCTCCTTGGATGTACCATTCCCTGTTGAGCCAAACAACTTTGTTCTTATCTCTAGGATGTAATATTCCCTATTGAGATTTATCAAACAAACCACCTGGGATTTATGTGGCAAACAGTGATGTAACATTCCACTACACTTTATCCTTATTCCATGTCCCCTCACACCATTTCTTCTGGCCACTACATCCTTCTTGCAGTCGCAGCACTAGCTCTCGCAGAATTATGGCCTCTCTACTACACTATGGTGACAAACGGCTACTTTCCTCTTTGGGTCTAATTCCCACTCTCTTTGATGCAGTTGATATTCTAACAGGTTCTATTAATTCTTGCTTATACACATTGGATCTGGAGATCTACCATTCCCATTTATCTTCATGCTTCTTGCTGCAGATTGATTCATCACCACACCTCACCTTGCTGGGAAGGGGGAGTATTTTCTCTCCTGCTCCTTCTCCATGCCCTGTTTGCTGCAGAATGATCTCATCTTCACTCCATTTCTCGCACTACTATAGTTGTGGATAAGTGCACACAAGCATACCTGAACCTTTGATCAAATGGAAACTGGACATTTGGAATCCCCTGGACACTTTTCATGCAGACAATCCAGAAGGAAGCTTGTAGGGAACAGCTTCAACACATAAGTTGTCAACATCTATGGTATCATACCATATGACCTCACTCTTGTCTACCTTGTGCGGAACTATGATGTGGACAAAGATCTACTCTTGATATCTTAGCCCCAGTCACAACACAAGAGCTCAATAGCTTACAGCTCTCCCAACTATCCAGCATAGACACACACACAACAAACTTAGCCCAGAAGTGCAGTACGAGATTGATGCATAGCATGCCTGCTCTCTCCTCTCTGGTTGCTGATATTGTACCACCTGGAGATGCACAATGCCCAACAGCCTCTGGAAGAAGAAGTCTTCACCGACTTTCTTACCTAGCTCCATCTCGAGCTATACAAGAGTTCTCAGATCTCATCGCAGGATGTCCTTATACCTCACAGTGCACAACATGAGCTCTAGAACCTACTCGCTCATCTTGACATGGAAGAATTCTATTGCAGGAATGAATTCACCTTGCAATACTCTACTAACAACACACTCTTCATGGATTGACTCAAACTCCTCTAGTAGAATGGAGAAAGACCACACAATGAAGAGATCATATTGTCACACCCCTTGGAAACTTGCAAACCAACGGCAGTAGAGGAATGTTGAACAGGTTATTGAGACTCAAGCAAAGATCTTGACAGCACCAGGAGAATGGGGAGGCAAAGAATCAGTGGAGACTCACTGATATAGAGGTATTGGCTCTGAACAGATGTAGGGTTGCTTGAAGAGTGTACTGGAGCTAAGGCTCAACAGGTACTTGCTTAGAGTAGAGGATGTAAGAAGAGGAAACTCC
>JBBPTN010000237.1:0-29267 GCA_038094075.1 Xerocomus spinulosus | reverse complement strand
TTTTACGATAGCGTGAATCCATCCCCTGTGAACCTTTGCGTTTGTCGCTCGGTTCTCGTCTAGCTTCACTCGAACCTTCGGCCCTCCTCGTCATTGACTTGGAGTCTCTCTCAAGAACCTTTGGACTTGCCAGCTGTTCGCTGTTGTTATAGGTTTGTCGTTCTTAACGACATTCAAGACCCAAGACCCAGAACTCCCTACGCTTCGTTCTCGAGCTTTACGTTAGTCCCTACCCGGGCCTAGCGTAACACCTAGCTTGATAGGTTCTGTTGACCTCTTCGTGAGAGTTCAACTGTTGAGAGGTTGTTGAATGACACAAGTGTGCATTCGGCATAACAAAAGATCAATTATCTCCCCTGTCCCACCTATCCAGGTGTAGAACTTGATGGAAATTACGTCAAGGGGCTACGCCCACCTAAATGGGTACCTTAGAAACCTGGATGGACACCCAATGGAGCCCCGCAGGCTCCAGAACATACAGAATTTCTAGTAATCACATGCTCTGTGAATCACTTACCCAATTTAGTCATGGAATAGACTAGAATAATTGTTAATCATTCTAGATCTGAGATCTGTCATCAGCATTATTAAATGCTGTAAGACATCGGCCGGTTGTGACATAATATTTCCTTCTTACAGTAATATTAATATCGTATCATACTTCTTTCATTCTCTATTTAGTATTTAGAGATTAGATCTCCTCTTTAACTCCAAGTATAAATACTTGTCATGTAATTAGTGGAGATCAGATCTGAAGCAAGTGCTTCTTTCTCTCACACATCTCAGATCCCCTTCACTGCTCTCACAGATCAGTTAATCTGAGATCCTATCAAGCTACACTTTGATCTAATCAAGTGTAATACTCCTATACCAAACCTCTGCTAGTACAGAGTGAGTCTCATTGCTCTATCCTTTCCCTCTTTGCTGTCTGCGCATCTTGAAAGAGCGGCTGCACCCAGTACGCTTTCTGGGACATTACATAAGCACCCTCTTTTCAGGTTATGAGCCCCGCATAATCCTTTGGAAACAAACTACTGTCATTTGATATAGTTATGTCCGAAGAGGTTCTGCACCTAGCAGAGTTTAAGGAACAGATAGAAGACCTATATGCCCATTATGGGAGAGCTAAGATGGTCAACTATCTATTACATCTGTGTGTGATGCATGCCACTGCACATGTGTACAACAATATAATGAGGTCAGACTGAGAGACAATGTAGAGCTATGGGAGCCATCGTTCATGCCATTGATCTATCTTTTGAGCATGCATGGGCATTCAATACTGATCGATGTTTGATCAATATTAGCCCTACAGGCGATCCTGATCATCCCATCAAGATCAAACAAACCTACATTGTAAGTAGTATTTCTTACATTGAGGAACGCACCCCTCTGGACTTTCCTATCCACAATTTTTGGTGGTTCAATTTGAACCCTGATCCATACCATACTTGCACCATATTTGGTCAGGTTCATCTGAATTCTCCGCATCCCAATTTTGAACAGATCCAGAGATTAGGATCTATTTCTATCTCGCCACATCTGTACAGGAACACACCCTTCGATCCTATACAACCTGCTCACATCCCTACTATCCATCATATGCTTGGACATCCAGCAACCCCCTCACCATTTCCTGTGGTTGAGGAGAGATCGTCATCTTCTGCTGCTACCAGTGGAAGTCAACAGGGAGAGCAAGGTATGATTTATGAAGAATCACAGGATCAAGGAGTAACTAATCAGATCTTTGTTTCTTTGCCACCATCCTCAGGTTCTAGTGGCATTCAGTCACAATCTAGATTCACTCACATTGATACTGGAAGTCAGACTCTTGTCAACTCTGAGCATTCCCAGAACTCTTCTTCACAATCCTATTTCACTCCACCACAACAAGTCCTACCTCCTAGACCTCCTACTCCTGCAGCTCCTGTTAGACCCACTGTGCCACCTCCTTACCAAACCCAGTCTCCATCCATAACTCCTCAACAATTCCTTGATACTTTAATCCATGAACTGCAATCAGCAGATCCAGGACACTCTTATAACATCGAACTCCCATTCACCTACATTGATGAACCAAGGTTTACACCAAGACAATTTGGTCTATCCAGATCACCCAGAATCTCTGGAGGAAGTTCAGAATCCTTAGGAAGATCTGAAAACCATGTACACTATGAGAGATGAGTTCGTAGAAGAAGGAACCAGAATCTCCATCACTCCACCACCCAGCAGAGTACCCAGCCCAAGTCCTCTGTATCTAGAGGACTGACTCTACTCCAGCGTATTAGTGACACTGCTCAACACACTATATGATCTGCCTGTCAGGTATCCCAGAACAGAAGACGTTATACACGTCGTGGATCTGGGAGTGGTAGCATTCCCATACCCACTTCCCAGACCAGATCTATTCTTCGAAGAGATAACCACCCACCAGATCATGGACTGGATGGAAGATCCAGCAGAAGAAGGGCAACGATTAGTATCATGGATTGCTCACAACATTTCCAGCTATCTGATACACATGGATCTTCCTCTTCGAGTAACAGAAGATCGAGATGCTCTAGAACAAACAGATCATCTGACCAGTCATCTAACAATCCCACTCCATCATCTGAGAGTACATCGAACTAACTGGGATGCTTCTACCAGTGTTTCTGGGATGATCTATGATGATGAAAGGATCTTAGACTGGTTAGAAGAATAAGGCTGGCCACAACCTACAAGGACTTATGAAGCTACGCATTATACTCTGGTTCACAATCAAGGATATGAAATCTTTCACATTTCTTATTGAGATTTTTATGACATGAGGAGAGAATATAATAGTCAAAGGCCCAATCTTATTTTTCAAGAGATCTTAGCAATGATTGTCGATCCCTCCCATCCTCCACAAGTCCACACCTTGGAAATACCTCTTTTCGAAGAGAGACCTGACAGCATATGGCCTTATCATGAAACTAAAAGAGAAGGACCCTTTCTTCTACCTCCTCATGAGAATGTCCACTATGGAGAATGCAATATTAACTGGGTTATGAGAGACAAAAGGAGAGATGTACCTACAAGACGCCAGTGGAATTAAGCTTTTGATGCCTATATGAGGGCAAAATGGCACAAAGAGAATCCTGGATACACCTACATATTATGCGAAGCCTCTCAAATCTGATTTGCTTTGAGAAAGGGAAGCTTACAATAATCTTCTTAATGTCACCAGGACTACCAATCTTTGTGGCTATCACCTTGTGCAATACATTCAAGACAATCAAGAACTGCGACAAAGCCTCATCAATTACAGGGACAGGATTGATACCCTGAAGGAACAACTTCAGGATCAGTTACAAGCAATTGAGGAAAGAAACAGTCAACTTGAAGGCGCTCATGAACATTTAGAGATTTTTAGATTATGCCTTGAGGAAGAATATGAAAGGAGGAAGACTATCATTGAGTTCAATCAGCTTCTTAGGAATTGCATGCTCATACAGCAGCAAGATCTGCTTGATTATGAAGATCGCATTTGCCTTCTTGAACCAGCAACCATCTTTAGGGATGAGCTAGACCATCTAGATCCTAGAGCTTATCTTGGACCAATCTATCCTTCATCTTTCTTCCATGACCATCCTCAAGACTCTATCTTTGTCTCTAGGGCATCGACATCTGCTCCTTCTCAAATGGAAGGATCATCTAGCATGAGACCCAGAGCTATTAGAAGTTCTGGAAGATCATGCAGGAGAGTTACTAGAGAAGATGCCAAATGTATGGCCAATGCCAATCTTTTACGGCACTCCCTACACAGGAAACATAGGAGGAACTAGGAAAGTTGCTAGGAAACATCCTATGAACAATCTCTTCTTGAGCTATTATCTCGACACTCTATGCTGTCTTACTCTTCATCCCTTTTGTACAACAGATCACAGAGGTTGGACTCGAAGCTATTTGATAGAAGATGAGCCTCAATGGCTCCTGAACTGTCATTATTTCGAGGACCTATATTTTGATGTAACCATAAACTACCTCTTACCATCCAAAAGAGCAGATGAGAATCCACAATGGTATCAGTGTTACGCTAGGCCTGGGTAGGGACTAATGTAGAGCTTGGGAAGAATGAAGCATAGAGAGTTCTGAAGTTCTGGGTCCTGAACGTCGTTAAGAACGACAAGCCTATAACGGCAGCAATGAGCTGACGAGTCCGAGGGTTCGAGAGAATACTCCAAGTTGTGGCGACGAGGAGGGCCTGAGTTCGAGTGAAGCTAGAATGAGAACCAGGCGACAAATGCGAAGGTTCACAAGGGATGGATTCACGCTATTGTAGTGACAAGGCGGAAGTCCAAGCAGATCAAGCTTGGGACCCCTTCTGTATCATACTGCGCTACTTATATGAATTATCGAGGTATGGGAAAACAGAACATAAAGGGAAGTGAAACTATCGTACGATACGAAAGAATAATATGATTGGGTGATGGCTTACCTGATGGAAAATGGAAGAAGGCCATGGAAAGAGGAGTCCGTGTTGGAATGGACTATGACTAAGAAGAAGAACATAAACGTCCACATTGGAACGGACTAAAACGTAAGCAGGATTATCGATGTCAAGGTGGAGGATATGTCCAGTAAAGGAAAAAGAATAGAGCGGTGAAAAGACAAGAAAGAAATCGTAACAATCAGGATATTGAGGACAGTTGGTACATTGAGTATAGAGACAAATATGGGGACTATCCTTGGGATCTAGGGTGATCTTCTAGAAAACTAGGAATAGTCAAACATGCAATCAGGAAGAAACATCAGACTATGTGAGAAGATCTAGAAGAACCCAAGTTCTCTAGAGTTAAAAAAAGGAGAAAGAGGCGACTAAAGAAGAAGAAGAAGAAAAAACAGAGGAAACTTTACAATCAGACTATGGATCTATCACTCTACAAGGATGCTATTGATACCTCAATAAGAACAGAAGCTTTCGAAGCAGAAGCACTGGAAATTAATTCTGAGATTGGGATAGTGGAATAATTATTCATTTCTGAAACTCTGGAATCAGAATTGACTCCTATTGATTCGGAACTTTCATTTGAAATCTCTCCAAGTATCAACAAAGATACTAATCTTATGATGTTTTTCTCTCTAGCAACTTTTGTACCTTGGCTCTAAATGGCAGCTGTCAAAGTTGGTCAAGAAATCACTAGTCGCATCAGACCCTTAGATGGTCCTAGCAACTATGACACCTGGTCACATCAAATCAGGAATGTCCTTATTATCTGTGGACAATGGAGTATTGTGGACGGAACCTCCAAATGGAGTACTCAAGCTAGTGGGAAGAAGAACAACTGGATTCAAGAGGATCTAAAGGCATGCACATTGATTGCAGCATACCTACCACCTTCAATGCAACACATGCAACCCACTGGTTCTCCCTCTAGAGAACAAGATTTGAGTGGGAATACTACAGAAGTATACTCCCAAGCGAAAGAGCTCTGGACAGCTCTTAAAGATTTATACCACCCTACAGAAGTTACCTCCTACTTCTCCATCTTTAAAGACATTCTCAGATACCACATTAATTAAGACAAAGATCTATCTAGCCAACTCGCTGAAATCAAAGGACTCTTTCATTGTGCCAATAATGCAGGACTTCTCCTTGATGAGTGTTGAGCAGGTATGCACAGCCACAAGTGGCTCCATGCAGGGTCTCTATTCCTGCACTAGAAAGGAGTGACTGATAGGTCTTGCATACTCACCACTGGGTAAGCTGGTTGGGAGCTAGTGTGGATGTGAGAGAAGAGGAGTGAAAAGTGTCTGTATTCCTGTGAATGATAGATGAGTTTATATACACATATGGCTACCATAAAGGGAAGTACTTTAGGGCAGCCATGAGTAAATGACTATGCTGTGCATTCCATAATGGTATGGCAGCATGAGATGGACTATGTGTAATCTCCATATGGTTATGGAATAGAACCGCTGTAAGTCCGATGATGTTTCAGTGTACTGTGACCGCCAGAGTGAGTACACTTCAACATGCAGCTCACCAGCTGGTAGCCCACTTAAGCAGTTGGGAAGGGCTTGTGCCTATATACCTTGATAGGCTGCTGTTCATGCTCGGGTCCAGTTGGTTTCATTTTCATTTGGTCTCCCTTGATAATCATGCCACCTCTGCTACCACCACAATGTTGACGCTGTTGAAACTATGTGAGAGTGAGTCTGTGTTTGATGGGCATACAACGTGAGCTTATGATCATTGATCATCATTTCTCAGCTGTGATCATTTGCACTTTCCTCTGTGAGATTAGACTACTGGACATCTTCATCAATCAGCTCCAATGCAAGGACATGGCATTGCCCGCTGCATATGCGTTGGTCACATGTTTAAAGTACCGTGAGTAGAATTGCATGCAATGGCACCAATGTGCAGCTCAGAACGGTATTAGCTGATATGAAGGAGTCCATCAAGGACAATGAAATCCTCCTGAAGAATATCATTGGCATGTTGCAACTTGACTTCTTTGATGATGCTGTTGGCCAAGTGGAAGGGTTCCAGGTCTTTGGGGACCTTATGCAACATGGTAATAATTATTCCAGTCATTCCTTGATATCGTTATTTACCTGAACCAGCTGACCTGCCGGAAAAGATTAACGAGTATAACATTACTGAGGTTCTAAGTGTAAAGCTAGCCAAGGGCATTACAAAGGAGACGTGGAAGAGTCTAATTTGCTTGGACATTTTCTAGTCTTTTGATATGCACAAGGATATCGACATTGGTCCATTGTAGCTGATGCGTCCCCTAGCCCAAGATGGTCCCTGGGCCCAAGAGTGTTACGCTAGGCCCAGGTAGGGACTAACGTAGAGCTTGGAAGAACGAAGCATAGAGAGTTTGGAAGTTCTGGGTCTTGAACGTCATTGAGAATGACGAGCCTATAACGCCAACAATGAGCTGGCGAGTCCAAAGGTTCGAGAGAATACTTCAAGTCGTCGTGACGAGGAGGGCCTGAGTTCGAGTGAAGCTAGAACGAGAACCAGGCGACAAACGCAAAGGTTCACAAGAGATGGATTCACACTATCATAGTGACAAGACGGAAGTCCAAGCAGATCAAGCTTGGAACCCCTTCTGTATCGTACTGTGAATTATTGAGGTATGGGAAAACTAAATATAAAGGGAAGTGAAACTATCGTATGATATGAAGAAATAATATGATTGGGTGATGGCTTACCCGATAGAAAGTGGAAGAATGTCATGGAAAGAAAAGTCCGTGTTGGAACGGACTTTGACTAAGACGGAAGGTATAAACGTCCGTGTTGGAATGGACCTAAACGTAAGTGAAATTGTCAGTATTAGGATGGTGGATACGTCCAATAAAGGAAAAAGAATAAAGCGGTGAAAAGACAAGCAAGAAATCGTAACAGAGAGCTTGTTGCTAAGAGTTTGGAACATCTATGGAACCCAGAATGGCAGATTCAGAAAGGGGGCATGGCAATTCTCTCCATGCTGGCTCAGACAGGTAAGCATTGGAATTGTCACAAGAGTTGAGTCTCTGACACCCTAAGTTTAGAACATGGTGTGGTAGCTATCGGCCCCCAAATACACAAGATCGTGGAGATGGCTACTTGCGGATCCTGCTGACTGTGCTAAATACAACTACAGAAGGCACAACTTTTCCTAGTGAGGCTCAGATGCAACCAATTACAGAGCTCGAAAATGCTGTGGACCCCGAGCCATCTGCCCCACTGGATATATTAGACATGTCAACAGCTTGAATGATGGGATCTGCATGCGTGCTAAGTATATTAGCCCAGAATAGCAAGTGTCGCCTTCTGTCATGTAACGGTGATGTATCTAATAAGATGACATATTGTGTCAGAAACGCTATGGGACATCATACACAGTACCCTGGAATATGGCTCTTTGATGTATCTCTATATGTTCAGAACTCTTGTGGATGAAGGAGACACATCCATATGGCGCGTCAAGACCCCAAACCGGGGTGAGTTGGCTTGTTTTCGTCTGCAAGGGGGGATTTAAATTGAAGAAATTAAATGTTTTAGCCAATGTCATCAATATGCTTGACAAGTTGATTGAAACAGTCGATGGAGAATTGTCAGCAGAAGATTTCATGTCTGTTGGGGATGCCATCCTACCTCACATCATACATTGGGACCGCCTTGTGAAGGTGCTTAGCGGTAGGACCCTTGTAGCTGTCTCAGTCCTCCCAGCATTGTTGGGTGTGTCTGCTCTGGCTGTTCTGTCAGTAATCATGGTTGCACCAATTTATTGGTCTTATCAGACCTTTGTGTGAGTACTGAGAGGTGGACTTGTTTCATGTGTGGTGGTGCCAATGTAGTTGAGCATCTAGATTTTTTAAAAGGGTACAATTACACTATTGGGCCACTCGAATCTTGGACAGTCTACAGCAAACACATTGAGTGGCACCATGGCCTGAGCTTGATGGTGAGAGTAACCCTGGTGTGTATGAAGGTAATGGTGAACATGGGGATGGTGGAGCTCCTCATGACAGAGAGTGCTCTTGAAGCACTGAGATTGTACTACCAAAAGAAGTGGCAATGTAAAATGTATTGAATGAACCTACTGTAATTTAACTTAGATATGACACACTTGACACACTGCTTTCCCTGTGCAAATTCCGATTAGTAATCTTATGTGTACTACGTTTGGTGACCATTGGTGATCGGAATTACTACTATATCACACAGAAAAATGATTGGCACTGGCAAAACATCAATGCATCTACATCACACAAAATACTGAAAGGAGATATTGTAAGACATATCAATACCACCTATTGTCAGCCATTTCAGCCATTAGCAAGTATGATGAGCAATACATTGCAATCCTAGAAAGCTCAATTTGTCAGGATTGAAATAGCATCATGGGATTATATCCCTCTCTTCGCTGAAGCCGAACCATTCTGATAATCACAGACATTTAAATAGCTATAGATGCTGCCTGATAATGCAATAGCGCTAGATATTTCAATAACACCTTACCGGTAGTTTGCTCTCAGACATATTCAGACAATGCAAGATAATGTGATACATGTATTACCCTTTTGATATTGCCAGGCAATACAAGATATGAGTAGACATCACAAGGTCAAGTATTACAAGCAATCATGAACACACAGTAAGCATGCGAAAGCAACAAATGGCATACGAGCAACAAGGTAGTGACCAGAACGATTTGACTGCATAACACATCTTCAAAGTTCAGAAAAGTCCGAGTCGTAGGGCGAGTGGCAGATAGGTGATTGAATCTGAGAGAAGCTTGAGATGAATGATGCTGGGGATGGACTGGCAGGAACAGGACAGATGAAGAGTGGTTAGATGATGACCTAGTGTTGTAATGATACACACCTCTAATACCATTTTTTCACCTTTCTACTGCTCTTCCTATTAGTCAGTGAAGGAGGGTTCCCCTGGTCTAAAGGTATGTTGATGGCCTTCTCTTTTCCCTTGGTGCTGATCTTCAAAACCTTCTTGGTCTTATCCTGAGGCACAGTGCTATTCAATTGCCCAATTGTTGGCTTGCTCTGGGTTTCAAGAGTACTAGCAGGCTGTTGAATAGCAGGTTGAATGGATGGGGATCACTCACAGGTGTGAGGATTGGCATTGTTTCTACCATGGCTTTGAACAAATCTGTCAATAGAAGAGACTGGTGACAGTCTCCCCAGTGAAGGCCATTCAGAGTCAAATCCAAATGGTGTGGAGTCAGCTGCACTTAACTCAATGCTGGAGCTTGAACTAGAGGTGTTCACTATGCTAGTAGCCATAGTAGTCTCCACTATAGTCGAGTCAATATTATCCATGCCTGAGCTGACAGCAAGACTTGATGCCCATGCCCCAGCCTATGCACACATCCGAGACAAAAGTCTGCCGGACCACTTCGTCCCTCCTGTGGTCTCACCATCTCAGCCATATTCATTTCCAAAAATCAACCTGCAATGATTAATTAGCAAGTGATAAAGACCAATGTCCACCTACATGTTAAAGTGTTTTAAAAGCTTGGCTTTCCAGTTGGAATCTTCACATTCTTCAATGAACTCTACTAATCTGTAGTAGAACTTGTGGTAGTTGAAGCAAGCATCCTTCTCGCACCATTGGCTCTTGGCACTAATCACAAAGCAAGCCTACACATCAATATCAGCCACTACATACTCGATAAAGGTCCAGCCACCTGAACTGCTGCATATGTGATGTGTGCAGCTTCTGTTGTTGACATCCCGATCAACAATGAGTTTGACGACTGCAATCATTGAGGGTCTCCACCTAGTGCTGTTGATGAACCAGTATAGATATGCCTGGTAACCTAATTGTGATAACCATAGAGTAAGATTTGCCAATATGAAGAAACAGACACTCACTTGCTCTAAAAAGAATCCATGAAACAAACTGGACAGCATATTGTCCAGGTCGAAGCTTGCACCAGTGTCCTTCCACAAAAACACAGGCAGGTCATCTTCAGTCATCCCAATCTACCCATTTTGTAGTCTCTCTATTGTTCTGTACATGTAGCTATTAGTCAATCCTCAACACGACTATACTTAGACACCTACCCTTTGCTGTCCCTATTGAATGCAGCAATGGACTCGACAGGGCACAGAAACTGGGTGAGAACAGGGTGATTCAAGCCCATCTGTGACTTTGTGTTCCTGGAGAGAATTGGTGGTAATAGAGTAGCAACTGTCGGGTTTGGTGCAGCGTACGTGGGAACCTCTTTTCGTAGTCTGGAGCTGTCATCGCTATGAGTCAATTTCATTGTTTTGTTCATCTAAATACATGCGATTAGTTATAAATAGAGCCCATGTATCCAGATCCACTCAGAATCTTCAGGATTTTTTTGAGCTGTGGGTTATCATTTCGATCAATGATTTCAATGCAGAAACATGCTGAAGAATCAATTTGTACACATGCTTGTAATGTGCGACTGCCTCAGGGGTTCTAATAATATTCATCTTGATCAGTGATCGCAGTAGCTTAACACTTACATGCAATCCAGGCAGGCTTGTTTGGCCTTTGCACTTTCTGACTGCAAGAAGTCATCTTCTGCTTTGGAGTCTTCTCGCTGGCACCTCCTTTCAAGAAGCTTGACAACGTTGATGGCGTAAGTGATGTTGCAAAACATGTTGCAGCCATGCATAACAGCATGAGCTGCCTTGCAACAATCTTTGACATCAATACCTAGATTGCAATCAGGTTCACCCTCCAGCTCAGACTCCAGGTCCAGATCGGGGTCTGAGTTACAGTCTGACTCTAGGATATGGCATGCGCTAGGTGATCTGTAAGTCCCCTTGAGTATTACTAGGTTTAAGATGTTCTCACCACTTAGGATGCTTCTCCTTTGCCTTGGCCTGGTCGGGAGATCTGAGGTGCTTGCCACCAGAAGATGGCATGATGGTAGTCAGAAGTCAAAGTAGTATTTCCCCAAACATACGGTTGTGTTCCCCAAACTAATGCATTCCCTTGATAGCTTATTTCTCCTGCACTTGTACTACCACCATCCCAAAATGCCCACCATCATCAATCCCAAGCTCAATCCCACCAACCCAGTAGCTTGTCCAATCATCCACACAGTATCTGAGAATATGATCATTCTTGAGGTCAACAATAACTTGCTGGCTGGTCGACATACCTTATCAAGTACACCCCAGAGGCGTGTGAAATAGTGGTATGTCACTTTCATTAACTGTTGTCATTATGCTATAATACCCCACAGAACTTTATTCTGAGGCTCAAGGATGTCAAAAAGTACATTCAAGTTGATGACCCGGACTTGGACTTGGATGAAGATCCATTGTCTAACGCTGCAGTTGGTATGTTAGAGTTCCTTTTGTCTGCATACATGCTGAATAATTTCCATCCAACAGCAAAAAGGAACACATTATATGCAAAGGAACGCGCTGCAATCATTTCTGTTGACCTCACCAACTCGCAAGTTGTTTTCTCTATAGATGTTCTTTATGCTAATGGAATATATTTAGAGTCTATCAAAAGGCCCAATCTTCTGGTCCCTTGACTGCCATAGATGCAGTCCCTGTCCATTTCAAAGGTACTCCCAAGAATCCTGATCCCAAGGAACATTGGCCTCCGTGCTGGCCACAATTACCTCATGTTGTGTCAACTAGCTGTTCAACCACATCATACAAGACGTTTAGGACCTTTTCTGAGGCTATCAAGGCAGTAGATGATAGCGATTAGTACCAAATGGAGTGTACAATGACTGTGTAGTGAATAGAATCACCAATTAGCACCCTTGTCTAACCTCATAAGTGTGTGAACTTCTCTCAGACAGGCTTTCATCCCCCCATTCACTCAGCCTGCCGCATTCAATTGTAGGTAAGTTCTTAAATTGATTTGACCTGCTACATACATGGCTTAATGTTCTTTGTTAGGTACATTGTATATATACCTGCAATATGGTTGAATTTACTCTATCTTGCTCTCACTTGTTCGTTGTGTGATGGATTCAATTTGCCTTGCTTGTGGAAGGGTCTTTGAAGCACAACGCTCACTCAGTGCGCATGAACTCTTCTGCAAGGCAAAGAAGACATGCGATGAGACCATTTTTGCCAAGTCGAGTCAGCTGAGAAAACCTTCAAGGATGACTAAAAAATGCAAGCAAGTACCTTCAACTCACTCTGAGGATGCTGAACCATCTGCTGGGCCATCATATTCACACGTTTCATTGGCATTTCCTGTTTTGCCAGTCCCTACAGATGCCAATGGTCGGTATGGGGACTCTGAGATTGATGGTCTGTATGAATATATAGAGGTGCACATTCATAGACTCTACAGGCTTTTATTCATTGATAGTTTTAGATTCTGGGACCAAGCGCTCCTTCACACCCACCACCTCAAGCTCCAGCCTCACCAAGTCCAGCTCCCCAGATTACTGTTTGCTCTGGACAGAGTATTCAGCTTCCTGCTCAGTACACTGATTACCTACCAGTCGAGAAGTGCATGCAATAGCAGGCTCCCCCACCACGTCAGCCCCCAGAGCAGAAACCAAATGAAAATGGTGAAGTACCCTATGAGACTGAGCCCAATTCCATGTGTCTGTTTCAAATCTATTCCACGGAACCTTCATTTCATCCTCAAGGATGACCAGGCTCTCATGGACGTTGCGGATGTGCCAACACTTGTGCAGTGACCACTCTCATCCTCCATGCCTGCAAATACTATCACACCGCCTGCAGAAATCACAAAAGAAAATATGTTTTCTGTGTTCAGTTCACTCACTGCTGAATTGCTCATGTGTTGGAAGTACACATGTTCTAATGCAAAAATGAATACTGAGGTTGAACATCTTGTAAAGCACTACCTCAAGGACCCTTTATTCAAACCATCCAAAGAACCCAACTTTTCCACTGACCACAAATTCTGTCATGTCACAGCATATCTCAAGAATGACTCAAATCCATTTCAGGCTAGTCACAGATGGTCCCAAAGCACTGTCGAGATACCTCTCGTCAAGGAGAACATAGTGTATACGTCTGAGAGCAACCCATCAGTTCCTTGCCTTAAGATTGACAACGTCTACCACCAGTCAATTATTGACATCATGCAAGATGTCTTTGCAGATCAGGCATCTTTGACATTCCATTTCACGCCATTCAAACAGTACTGGACAATGGCAGATGGACAATGTGTCCGTGTTCACTCAGAGGCCTATTCATCTCCCCAGATGCTTGACACCTACAAGGAAGTCAACTCTCTCCCACAAGAGCCCAGTGATGACTATGAGCAAGTGGTTGCTCCATTAATGCTTTGGTCTAATGCTACATAGCTTGCAAACTTTGGGGACACTTCCCTCTGGCCTGTGTACCTCTACCTTGGGAATCAATCGAAATACACACACAGGAAGCCAACATCAGGTGCATGCCATCATATGGCATACATTCCCTCAGTGAGTCAGCAATTTGAATATCATACAGATCAAACTTACACTACAAGTAAGCTTCCAGATGATTTTCAGAACATTTACACCAAGATATATGGAGATACATTAAGTAATAAGGTCTATACTCAATGCAAATGAGAGCTAGTACAAGCCATGTTGAGGATGCTACTCGATGACAAGTTTGTCCAAGCCTACAAGAACAGTATCTTGATTGCATGTCCAGATGGCAAGACTCGGCGCTTCTACCCATGCTTCTATAGCTACTTGGCTGATTACCCAGAAAAGTAAGTATCTTGTTCTGTATCTGGGTATTTTATCATTTAAACTACTACTATCATAGAGTACTCTTATCGTGTATCAGATTTCTGGGTGACTGCCCATGCCCTCGCTGCTTTGTCAAGAAGTCTGATGTTCCCGACATGGGAAGACCATCCAACATGCACACTCAAAGAACACGAGTATGTAAGAACAACAAGACATACCAGCAAGTGATTGGGAAGGCACACAATGCGATCTTTCGAGGGAAGGCACTAAATAGTAGGCAAGTTAATGATATGCTCCAAGACTCATCATGGGCACCCATCTGAGTAAGTGAATTTATGCTAGATATGCATGTAATACCTTAATGCTTGTTCTAGAGCACATTTTCAGAGCATCTCTCCTCTGAGAGTGCTTTCTTCGATTTCTTCGTCCTGCTGGTCGTTGACCTACTCCATGAGTTTGAACTCGGAGTATAGAAAGCGATTTTCACACATCTGATGCATATCTTGCATGCTGGTGGTGGGAATGTCATGCAGGAACTCAATGAAAGGTATGATATATTCCATCTGCTATGGTTGCTAGAAATGGCAAAACAGGTACTGAATGGTTCCAACATTCAGATGTGGAACTATAAGAAGATTCCACAAGAATGCATTAGCAATGAAGCAATTGGCAGTGAGAGATTTTGAGGACCTTCTCCAGGTATGCAATCACTCACCTCGTATTGGTATTCAGGGAATTAACATAAATTTAGTGTGCAATGCACATATTTGAGGGGCTATTGCCTGCCCCTTATAACAATGGCATTCAGAACCTTCTATTCAACCTAGGTACATGGCATGCATTTGTGAAACTTCAACTCCACATGGACGATACCCTCCACTTTTTTGAGACAGCAACCACCCATCTAAGCCACACAGTATGGAAATTTCAAAAGAAAACGTGCACTGCTTATCAAACAAGTGAACTACCATAAGAATCAGCAACACAAACATGGCAATATGCAGCACTCCTTGCAAAAAATCCCAAGCCAGCGAAGCAGCAGGATTTAACCACTGTGAAGCTGAAAAAACTCAACCCCTCGACATACAAGTACCATGTGCTTGGTGATTATCCCAACACTATTCAACGATTTGGGACAACAGATAGCTATTTGACACAAATAGTATGTCTTCTTAATAACCTAACTTATCATTACTTTTAACCCCATGTAGGGTGAACTTGAGCATTATCACTCAAAACGCCGCTTTTCACAGTCTGGGAAGAAGAAGGATACAAGAGTATGAAGTATAATCAATCAAGAAGTCATTGAGCAGTTTATTACAAAGGTCGATGCCGCTAGAGATCAGTTCCAACTGGCTGAAGTAGCTGCCCAGCCTCCGAAATGCGAGTGGACCTCTCCTCAAGACCATTACCACATGGCTGCATTGACAAGGAAGGCACATGACCTTACTGCATGGCTCTATACACATGTCAATGATCCAGCAATCAAGGTACATTGATTTCTGGGATGCATGTTCATATTTCAGTTTCTTTGGTGTAGAATTTGTTGAGCAGGTATGCACAGCCACAAGTGGCTCCATGCAGGGTCTCTATTCCTGCACTAGAAAGGAGTGACTGATAGGTCTTGCATACTCACCACTGGGTAGGCTGGTTGGGAGCTGGTGTGGATGGGAGAGAAGAAGAAGAAATGTGTCTGTATTCCTGTGAACAACAGATGGGTTTATATACACATAAGGCTACCATAAAGGGAAGTACTTTAGGGCAGCCATGAGTAAATGACTATGCTGTGCATTCCATAAGGGTATGGCAGTGTGGGATGGACTACATGTAATCTCCATATGGTTATGGGATAGAACCGCTGTAAGTCTGATGATGTTTCAGTGTACTATGACCGCTAGAGTGAGTACACTTCAACAGAATTTTCTTCCTTGTCTCAAGGATCATCTCCTAGCACAGATGCATGGCCTTGCTTACAATGGAGATGAATATGACTTCTCAGATAAGGACCAGAGCTGCATCCTGATGTAGGACAATCAAATTTTTGAGCATGCGTATGTACGTATCAACTACACAATGTATGATCTATGATGGGAGCAAGACTCAATCAGTCCTTGCAGCCACCCTGATGTAATGCTCTTGTCGCAGGAGGATAAGCGCAACAATCCATACTAGTATGCACGGGTGTGCCTCATCTTCCATGTCTTGGTAGAGCACTGAAAGGATCTTGTCTCACCATTCCCAAGTGCGAAACGCATGGATGTACTATCTGTGCATTGGTTCTGACATGATGTAAACACTAGTTCAGGATGGGACTCGAAGCAGCTCTTCCGACTTCAGTTCTTTGACAACACCAACCTTGGCAATGTATTTGGGTTCATTGACCCGGATAGCATCATCCATGGGGTCCACCTCATCCTAGCTTTCAATCACGGCACTACTGAGGTGCTCTTAGGGCAGTCCTTTGTTTGACAAGATGTTCAATTGGAGGACGATGTGGATTAGACATTTTTTATGTAAATATGTGAGTATTTTACTTATACTATTAGCTCAGGGCTGAACAGTGATAGCTTCATTGATAGAAATATGTTTATGCGTTTTCATGGTGGTGGTGTTGGTCACAGGATCACATGTGAGTGGGACATGATTTTACAATGCAAGGGGGTTACACCTCCAGCTGATGACCCAGAAGATGAGGGTGATTTTCTGTCGAATGTGCTAGAACAGGGTGAAGATGAGGACAAGAGCAATGAAGCAGGAAATGATGGAAACAAGGGTAGAGCAGAGATAGACATCACCGGCAAGGACACCAGGGATGCGGACTGTCTTGTTGCTGATGAGGGTGAAGAACTCAATGAGAATGTTTGGGTGCTAGAGGGGTATGATGCCCTGTAGTGTAGTGCAGCAATCATTTGGTTTTTGTCATGCAGATATTCCAATGTCTTTCAATGTCTTTCAATGTCTGGATGTTATCTACCTGATATACTCTACGTCATTGCATTATCGAGTACACTGATTGCTTGAGAACAAAGACATTGCATCAGTGACATGGCGATATCAGCGACTCAATCTGTTGCTTCTTTCCCATGTAACACTGTTACGTGCCAAATATATTGGGCTATTCTTGCTAAGTAACTTAGTGGGTTTTGATGGCTGCTCCTTATTCCACAGCTTTGCAGTAAACCTTATTTTTCATATTTGAAATTCAAGTTTGTTCATGTTTCTTGGGTAACCACATCACATTTCATACCGTCTCTTCGTGTCCTCACAGCCCACCCTCCAACGACCTTTGCTTCATAGTCAATATGCTGCTTAACAGCCATCGAGTTTCTGGGCATATCAACCTGTCCTTCTTCCATTGCCAGGTTTCGCATATTTCCTTGGTGCTGCTTTGTGGCAGCCAATGTGCGGTAATCGGCACTGAATATCGTGGTCAGTTTTTTACAGCTAAGATTCTGGTGGAGACAACTAGCATCGATTGTGATGTTGTTATTAGTCGAGAGTGGTTGTCCTTATTCGATGTCGTTGTGTGTGATTTGGCTGATACAGAGGAATGTCATTGCCATGCTGAGGACCCTTTGCAACGCAGTCAATATGCATCCCAATTGCTTTCTGATGAAGGCTGTCCTCTTCCCTCTACTAAAGAGGTGTCAAATCAATTTGATACATTCTCTATTGGATCACCCTCGTCACCTGAAGCTGTTCGGGTGAGTTCCATATGAACATCGATTGAAAAAGGTCTTCATTCATCAAACATAACAGATGGTGAACTGTTGATATTTGTTACAGATTATGTGCGGTTGGAGATACTAGAGCAAAATTGGTCTTGAACGTGTCAAAAGTATGACAACTGGCCTTTAAACTGGTATGTAGCAAAATGTTATGTCTTTGCAGCACATTGAATGCTGTGAAGATAAAGGAATAATGTGTTTGGAATCGTGAGTCAGATAGGCAGAGAAGATGCTTCACATGCGCTTTCAACGAGACATGGGAAAGCGTCCAGAGTCTTTAGGTGCACCTAAACCATACAGAAACAATGTTGGGTATGTCAAAGGAAAGAAAGCAGGATTGGCAATATCACCCACAGGACTGTGTTCATGAGGCACATGCAAGTAACCTTTGCACCAATCCATTACATGCTGCATTGCTGCTGCATGAGCACATTCACAGGAGAGGAAGTGTCAACACCTGCAACAATGACAGACTGGAATGCGTCTGGATCATTTACTGTTGTATTACTGACATGGTCTGTAGGAATGAGAGGATCATATCGAGAGGTCAACACATCAATTCCAACCAAGGGAGGTACTAATTCAACATGAACAGGTAGGACATCTTCAGATTCTAGTTGATGTAGGGCACTCATATTTACAATGATATCTTTGTATAATGGATTGTGAGATCGAAGCCAATATAGTGCTTTTAAGACCTTCTCCTTTCTGATAAGGAGCAGATGAGCATGTTGCAGCATCCATTCTTTTGTTGGAGGTGCCAATCCTGTGAATATGACACATAGGTACATTGTCACATCTTCAATTAATGGTGGCAAAAGTGTGAGGAGAGATCCAGGCTGTTGAGGATACACGATAATGTGGCCTCTGAATCCACATTGTGCGCTCACTGCACTTCTGCCATCCTCTTTGCCCAGATGTACAATGAACAACTTGGCATGGTATCGAGCAATCAATGCTTCTTCCACAACAGTAAAATCCTGAAGTTTGGGCAGTATATCTCCAAGAAACATGTTGTTTGCAAGGGCAAGGCTTGGAGTTTTACCCCTTCACAATGAATCATAGCATGGTACACATAGCAATAAAGAACAAATATTATTCTCACCAAGATGTATACCATCGGGTGCAACCAAAACATCATGGATTGACTTGTCTACACTGTGGAGATGTGGACTGATGCAATCGGAGTCAAGCCACAATGAATAGATGATTGTACCATCTTGTGTACAGCACATGTTAGGTCTCAACAACAAATTTAAATCAATATTGTGTAGGGGAACATCAACTCGTGCTGACTGGAAAGGCTGTTCAGCACATGAGGCACAAACAAACATCTTTAAAGCAGCCGTAGATGTTTGTTTGTGGTATTCCCATACAATTGCTATTTTGGATTTGTCAGATATGATATGTGGCCATTCATGTTGCATGCAATTGACCGAGGGTTGGGAAATAGGTGGTTGTCATTTTAGTCGATGCAAAAAAAGACAGAGGATGTTCTGCAACTGCTTAACACTACCCATTGCATCGAACGGTACATTAAGCAATCTCAACACACAACATAAAGCGACAACACACATAACAGATCGGACATTGTCCAGTAAACAAATCTGCAACTTAAATGGTGTTACTAATGCAGGTGAGGCAAAGAGTTTACAAACAACAGCAATGCATAGGGGGCGATCCTTGTGATGGACAGATGCACAATCTCCTGTACTGATATGCAATGTAATTGCATCCTGTAGGCCATCACAATCTGTTGTAGGCCATCACAATCTGTGTTAATGGGTAAACCATGCCCAAATGCAACAAAAACCAACCGGCTTCAAGCAAGGTGATTGACTTTGAGGAAACTCTTGTGAGAATCGGATTAATCTACAAATGATTGACATCCATGTAGAAAATCATCAAGTAGGTGTATTAAACGTTAACGTTCAACATGATCACCCGATGTGACCAGTCCGAGAGCTTGTGCGATGGCACTCAAATGGACCACAGGGAAGTGAGTATCATTATGCAAAACAGACGAAAGCAGGAATATGACCAATTCTACCTGAGATGAAAATGCGCTTGCAATGGCAGCACAAGGTGCATTCCCTCTAAAAGACTAGAGTAAACAGCTACCAGAGAAAAAATGTCGTACAAGACAGTCAGAATCATCATGTGATGAATTCAGATTAATTCCATGGCGAGAACATGTTGTTTTCAAAACTAGTATGTTCTGTTGTGACTTGAGCAGCAAATGGTGACCCAATCATTACAATCACACGTGAGGAAGCAATGGTGAAGGAGCTGATGCGTCAGGTATCAAGTGTTACGACACATGTTGCAGGTTCTGCAAGTTCAAAGGTCAATATGCGAAACGAGATCAGGGCTCTCATGATTGAGCATGGGTTACCATGTTTCTACGTTACTATTAACCCTGCAGACATCTATAATCCTATTGTGAAGGTATTACATGGAGCACAGATTGATATTGATAACTTATTACCAGATGACGTCCCAAATTTCTGGTCACAACCAAAACTCATCGCGAACAATCCAGTCATTGTGGCTGAATTCTTCCATCTTTGCATCACAATATTTGTCCATGTTGTTCTTGGTGTGCAACCCACACAAACAGATGGTGATCAATCATGCGAAGTTATGCTTGGTCCAGTTTTGGCATATTACAGTTGTGTCAAAGCCCAAGGGCGTGGTAGCTTACACTGCCATATGGTTGTCTGGATCCATGGAAGTCTTAACTCTGATGAAATTAAAGCCAGATTCCTTGATGAGCATGATGATGTTTTTGCATGGCGCCTTCTGTCATATCTGGATAAAACACTTTCATTGTCAGTGCCTGCTGATCCTTTGCCTGATATTTCCATTGCATCATCACGACATCATCCATGTTCTGTAAGAAGCCCTATGGCTGGTGATGTAGACAATTCTGACACTCAAATAACCAAACACCTGAAGGATGTACATTTTCTTGCCAAGGTGTGCCAAGTTCATAAGCATACATCGACGTGCTTCAAGTACTGGAAAGGTCCACCGTATCCAAAGGAATGCCGATTTAATTTGGCAATAGACAACATTAATAAGGAAAGCTATATTGATCCTATGACAGGTGATGTGTATTTGCAAACAGCTGATGGTATGGTTAATAGATTCAATGATGTCATTCTTGAATGTCTGCGATGTAACATGGACATCCAATTCATCGTGTCAGGGGGATTCACCAAAGTGGTACTATACTACATCACCGATTATATTACCAAAATGCAGCTTAAAGCACATGTCACATACTCTGCCCTTGATGTTGCAGTAAGTAAGGTTGGAGAGTTTGATGATGGCAGCGACGATCTGAAGTTGCAAGCGAAGGTGTTGCTATAAAAATGTGCACATTCTATGATTTCCCGTCAAGAGCTTTCCACTATGCAAGTAAGTGCATACCTTCTAGACAACAGAGATCATTATACCAGTCACTCTTACCGTTCACTGTATTGAATCTCATTTGAATGCTTCATTGACCAACAACTTCCAAGCCCTGAATGTTATCAATCAAAGAATGAAGCGGTTCGATCCAGTGCAGAGTGTCGCACCTCAAGCAGAAATGAAGACACCTCTGATAGTGATTCCGAGTCCACATACAGCAACGTGTGTAGTGATGGAACAGACACAGCCAGTGATGTTGCAGCCTACAAGGAAGGCTTCATTGATGCTGATGAAGATGGAAACGTTGTACTGCGTTCAGGTCCTGTTGAAGATTACCATCTGCGTTCGAGTGAATTGAACAGTACCTCTCTTTGGGACTTCTGTGCACAAGTTGATAAAATATCATGCCATTGTGCACATAACTCTCTATCTGATGAATCTACCAATGACTCTGCACATAATAGCTGGGCTGACATGACCTGCCCGTTTGGTTCCAACACTAATTCATAGAACTGTTACGATTTCTTGCTTGTCTTTTCACCACCATGTTCTTTTTCTTTTACTGGACATATCCACTGCCTTAACGCTAATAATCCCGCTTACGTTCTAGTCTGTTCCAACACGGACGCTTACATTTTTCTTCTTAGTCATTGTCCGTTCCAACACGGACCTATCTTTTCATGGCCTTCTTCCACTTTCTATTGGGTAAGCCATCGCCCAATCATATTATTTCTTCATACCGTATGATAGTTTCATTCCCTTTTACGTTCCATTTTCCCATACCTCGATAATTCGTATAAGTAGCGCAAGTACGATACAGAAGGGGTCCCAAGCTTGATCTGCTTGGACTTCCGCCTTGTTTTACGATAGCGTGAATCCATCCCCTGTGAACCTTTGCGTTTGTCGCTCGGTTCTCGTCTAGCTTCACTCGAACCTTCGGCCCTCCTCGTCATTGACTTGGAGTCTCTCTCAAGAACCTTTGGACTCACCAGCTGTTCGCTGTCGTTATAGGTTTGTCGTTCTTAACAATGTTCAAGACCCAAGACCCAGAACTCCCTACGCTTCGTTCTCGAGCTCTACGTTAGTCCCTACCTGGGCCTAGCGTAACAAGAACCCTCTTCTTCATACTAAGCAAAAGCGCCCTTGCTATCATTTCGCACCCAATCACATCAAGTACGATGCATGTCAATTGCGCGTGCATCATTCAGACATGCATTTGATACTAGTTCTGATAGGCCCTGGCTTACCTCGACATGATCAGGATCAAACAGCTGTGTGACATGCATGCCTTATGCTCATACTCTTTAAACCTTGGTGGCACATTTGCAATTTACACACCAATTCCACATCATGGATTGAAGCTTACAATGAATGGAGAAGCGACCAGATGGGAACATACCGAACAAAAGAACGATTGATATGAAACATTCAGAGCATGCAGGAGTGCAAAGATGCTCGTGATTTCCATTACCAATAATGGTGACAACATGATGCAGAGCTTCCATAGCACATAGCAGATGAATACACAAACGTTGATGATTATAATGGTGAGATTGAATCAGGTGACACTGATGTGGATGAGTTAACATTCTTGTCGAGCCTCAACGCATGTCATACACAGCAAAAACTAAACCAGCTTGAGACAACGATTGAATGTGTGCACAGCCTACAACAATCCGGCCATTTTCATCTGGAGCGGGACATTGATGATATTGTATATGGCAGCAATACACTATCAAATGAATGTAATGTCCAGTGTAATGATCTCTCTCTTGAAGATGAATGGAAAGCTGCATACAACATCCAACATGAGCAAGCCAGGCATCAGTTAGTGGATGATATGCATAGATCACAAAATGAAATCAGACAAGCTATTTTCACAACATCAACTGATATATGTTCAATTAACAATGAGGTGCATTATCCAGAGGCTGATTTCTTACCTTCTATAGTTGGTACTGATGCTTGCACCTCGACTAGGTTGAATGGTCAGGAAATAGTGGAAGAGATTTGCAATGATAATTCACTCAATGACAAACAACGGAGAGCTTTCATGCTAATTGCAACACAAGCTCTTACACAACAGCCTTCATCCTTGCATTTGTTCATTGGCGGACCTGGAGGCACAGGTAAAACATGTGTAATTCATGCTGTGTGAGAGTTCTTCAAACATATCAGTCAAGAACATCGTTTCCGCTTGTGCTCGTTTATGGGTGTCACAGCATGGAACATATCAGGTTCAACATTGCATGCAGCGCTGAATTTGAATGAACGCAATGGATCGCATATGTCTGTCAAAAGTAGGTGTGATTTAACAACTAAATGGGAAGGTGTTGACTTTTTACTTGTCGACGAAGTGTCTGTGATCAGTCGTAAACTGATGGTAAGAATCCATGAAGCACTTTGTATTGCGAAAGGCAATGACCTTCCTTTTGGTGGTGTGAACATTATATTTGCTGGTGATTTTGCTCAGTTACCACCTGTTGGCCAACACACACTGTACTGTCGCACCAAAAACTATACAGTAGGTACGACAGATGGACAAATGAACGTTTTTGGAAAGCTATTGTGGTTGTGTGTTGACGAGGTTGTCTTGCTAACAAAGGTAATGCAACAGAGTGGTGATGAAAACATACAATTTGTGGAGCTACTACAACAGCTTTGAGTCGGTAAATGCACAGACATGGATTATGAGCTACTACAGACAAGGTTGGTCCAAAATGTATGACCTAATTGGAATGAGAATGAATGGCAAAGAGCCCCAATCATTGTCTCATCAAATGAGATAAAAGATGTGTTGAATGAGCGAGCAACATTAGCATATGCCGAAAAAACGGGTAGGACTGTGCATTGGTATGATAGCATTGACATAATTGGGGGTCGTCCATGCACATCCAATGAATGCATATTCATTAACTGTATGAACTCCAGTGAAACAAATCAGAGACTCAGATGCATTCCCTTAGTAATAGGTATGCCTGTGATGATCACTCAAAATTTTGATGTCGAATCTGGAATTGTAAATGGTTGCATTGGTATGTTGAAGAGCATTAGATACATATGTGATTCATCAAACAGACAGCATGCTGTTTCATGCGTACTCCATACACCAAGCACTACAGAAGAACGACTGCCTCATCTGGAGCCTTTCCACTCTGTGGTTATGTCTGACTCAATTGAGTTCACTGTCATGCTGTTGAGCAGGTATGCACAGCCACAAGTGGCTCCATGCAGAATCTCTATTCCTGCACTAGAAAGGAGTGACTGATAGGTCTTGCATACTCATCACTGGGTAGGCTGGTTGGGAGCTGGTGTGGATGGGAGAGAAGAAGAAGAAATGTGTCTGTATTCCTGTGAACGACAGATGGGTTTATATACATGTAAAGGCTACCATAAAGGGAAGTACTTTAGGGCAGCCATGAGTATATGACTATGCTGTGCATTCCATAAGGGTATGGCAGCGTGGGATGGACTACGTGTAATCTCCATATGGTTATGGGATAGAACCACTGTAAGTCCGATGACATTTCAGTGTACTGTGACTGCTAGAGCAAGTACACTTCAACACTCCCCCTTGTGTTGTGTCCAGTATGTTATGTCGGAGACATACACATAGGTGGATCATCTATGGTCAAGTCCACAGGAACGTTCATCTGTTATAGCCCCAAAGGTAGTTAGCCTTGTCAAGTAGTGGGGGTGGTAACAGGCATCTGCTAGAGCGAGAATATTCATCCAGAGTGTTCATTCGCTTAAAGCGCATCTGGGCATCCGCACAAAAGGCGAGTTTGCATATCACATAGTTTATACTCATTTCAGAGTCATCCGTTTCTCCATAACAGGCATCCGCATAAAGAGCGAGATGGTGGCAGTTTAAAGTCATACCCCAGGACAAGAGTCCAGTTTTACGTCATAGAGGACAAAAGTCCAGTTTAACATCATAGAGGACGGGAAAACTTAGATTTGATATCTAAGCCAAGCATTGGCCTGAACTTCTTGAACTTGACGTGTCTGAGATTCTTCGTGAGAAGATCTGCTGGATTATCATCTCCAGGGATGAAACATAGGTTGATTTGTTTCCATAACATAACGGCATCTCTGACGAAGTGATACCTGATATAGATATACTTGTTCTGCTTTTCGGTGACGGGATTCTGTGCAGTAAAGATTGATCCTTGGTTGTCACCACAGATGGGAATCGGCTGTAATGGATAGCCAAGTTCCTCAAACATGTTGTGGATCCAAATGACCTGGCGAGAACAGTCGCTCAGAGCCATGTACTCTGCTTCTGTAGAGGAGAGAGCAGTGGTCTTCTGGAGGTGAGAGTTCCAGAGAAAAGCACCATCAGCAAGCTTAAGATAAAAGCCTGTCTGCGAATGGTATGTGTTTTTATCTCCGGCCCAATCCGAGTCGGTGCATGCAATGAGACCGCTACTACTACTTCCATTGTAGGTAAGCATGTAGTCTCGAGTACCAATAAGGTAGCAACAGATGTAAAGAGCCTTGTCAAGGTGCTCTTTCATTGGATTGGCAGACATACGAGCAAGTTGTGTCACCACATACGCTATGTCTGGGCATGTGCTGATCATGAGATACATAAGGGAGCCAATGACCTGTTGGAAGCGCATCTGCATTGCCGGGTCGGCTGGCGTTGTTGCCTTGATTGGCTGGTACCCCTGAGGCAGTGGGGTTCGAGCAGGCTTTGCGTTGCTCATACCACATTGCTTGATGACTTTGTCGAGGTAATCCCTTTGGTCAATGAGCAGTTTTTGACCTTCTTGACGTATCCTCATCCTTAGGAATTTGCATGTTTCCCCAAGGTCGCAACAGTCCCATTTCTTCATGAATGCGGCCTTTACCTTATCTACAAAGGCTTTGTTTGGTCCGCAGAAGAGGGCATCATCTACGTAGATGATCGCTAGGACGAGCTCTTTGCCCTTGCGATAGATGAATAATCCTGTGTCGCTTCGCAAGCAGGTGAAGCCGAGTTCTGCCATGGACTTGTCAAGTGCACACCACCAGGCTAGGCCTGCTTGCTTGAGTCTGTATAAGGCGTGTAAAAGGTGAAGAACTTTGCCGGTGAGTTCCGGTTGTTGGAACCCTTCAGGAAATTCCATATATATTTCCTCTTCCAGTGGCCCATAGAGGTAGGCACTGCACACATCTAGGCCAGTAATGTACCAGTCTTCTAGAGCAGAGAGGGCGAGCATGCATCGCACCGTCTTGAACTGCACAACTGGGCTGAAGATGTCTGTGTAGTCTATACCTTCGGTCTGGGTGAAGCCTTTCACGACAAGGTGTGCCCGTTTGCAACCATCGGCTTTGACGTTGAAGACCCATCGGTTCTTGAGAACATGGCAGCCAGTGGGTCTGTCTACGATGTCATAGACCTTTTGCTGTTTAAGCATATCAAGCTGTTCCCTACAAGCTTGCATCCAGAGTTCCTGTTCAGCAGCAGGAAGATGGGTAATGTCACGGAATGTCCAATCCTGAAGAGCATTCATGGTGAAATGTTGGTTGGTGATAGGAATAGCGCAAACACAAAGGTAAGACACCAAAGCATCTCACCCTTCCCAGACTAGGCGTTCAACGTCATCTTCCAACGGAGTCGGGGATGGAGGCATAGCTCCAGGGACAATGGGTGTAGAGAGGCCCGGCTGGGGCACATCAGGTGCGGTTTCCACAGCTTTTCCTTTGAATTTTTCACCAACAACGGCTTTCCATTTGGAGCATTGTTCAATTTCTTTCACCTGTTTCGTCAGGTGTTTATCCTCTCTATAAATGTTACCAGGCCTATGAGGGCACTCGGGCCTATGTGGAACAGGCGGTGGAGCACGACAGAGTGGAGTGACCAGTGCTTCCACAGAAGCTGGAGGAGGGGTTTCTGGACATAGAGTGGGGGTGCAAGGAGCGATATGGTTGTCCATATCCTTTTTCTGCGATCTCGGAGTGTCGAAGTCCTCATCTTCGATTACCACATCCAGACCAGTCAAGTCCGCATCGGATTCATTATCCAAATGATCATGTGGCTCTTCCAGCGACTGACTAAGAGGCTGGTGAGCGTTACCATGTGAACATTTAGAGAACAAGTGTTCGTTGAACACTACATGCGCAGACATGAACAAAGAGTTGTCAGGTCACACAAAGAGGTAGTTATGGTCTGAGCCAGCAGAGGTGCCAAGGTAGACCATTAACTGAGATTTGGGCTGAAGCTTGCCCTTTTGGATTTTGGCAGGTATATGTACGTACACTCCGCAGCCGAATACGCAAAGGTGTGAAATGGAAGGTTTCTTCCCCATGAGAAGCTCAATAGGAGTCTTCCAGTTTAGGTGGGAAGAAGGTGTCAGGTTATACATGTAACAGGCATGTAGAACTGTGAATTCCCAATAGGACAGCAGGAGGCAAGCGTGAAGATGCATTGCTTGTGCCTTGTCCATCATGGTATGAATGAATCATTCCGCTCTTCCATTCTGTTGATGTACGTGAGGTGCCGATTGCATGATCCGAATGCCTTGATCCTTAAGGTACTCTGTAAACGTGCAAGAAGTGTATTCACCGCCAGCATCAGAGTGCCAGTATTTGATCTGGATGTTGTACTGAGTCCGAATATAGGCAAAGAATTGCTTCACGGCTTTGAAGGTTTGATCCTTGGATCGTATACATACCGCCCATGCCATAGATGTGTAATCATCATAGAATACAACGGCATACTTGAAGCGGTGGTAGGATTCAACTTCAAATGATTTCAGGTCAGAGTGGATAAGTCTGAAGGGTGCTGAAGCCCTCTTTTCCGAGTGTGGGAATGACCTGTTTGTTTGTTTACCCAGTTTGCATCCAGGGCAAACAGCTGGTTGCTTCGGAATATTGACCACAGGAAAGTCCACGAGATGTTTCTACCCAGTGCATATCACCTCTTTTGAAGGGTGACCGAGTCAACAATGAAGTAGTTCATAGTCAACTGTAGAATTCATGGATACCGCCACAAGTGTAGGTTGTACCGCAGGCGCTTTGATCCAGTACATTGTGTCTGCTCCATGACGATGGAACATGAGTACCATTTCTTTGGAACATGAATTCTGGAAAGAGATTGTATTGATCGCGATGTTGATGTGAAGTGTGTGATCTTTTAGAAGCGTGCCCATGGAGATGAGTTTGATGGCTGTAGAGGGCATATAGATACAAGGGGATAGCCGCACATGCACCCCATTGAATGCCACAATTACTGTTCCAATGCCGAGAATGGGTGCTTCACCATTTGCCGTTTGTGAGTAAGTTGGTTCCACATATGTGCTATACTCAACAAAATTATCAAGACAGTTGGTGAAGTGTGATGATGCTCCTGAATCGAGAAGCCAAACATCAGATGGCATGGTGGTTGCTTTCCCTTTTCCTTTACCGCTGTGCTGAGAGCACACGTCACACATGGAAAAAGCAGGGAAACACTCTATTTCGCTATGTAATACAGCAGGAGTAATAATGGTGCTAAAAGCGCTCGGCATCCGCATCTGTGAAGAGCAAGCATTATCATCTGTGTAAAGCGAGAGTGTGGGGGCAACTTGCCAGTCTGTGTCCATCTTGTGGTTGATGAAGTTATGGAGAAAGTAATCATCCATAGGTTCATCTTCATCGCCGAGGCTAACCATGTCTTCCTTGATCTTGGCGATCATCTAGGAAGATGCTGACGGAAATCATGTCCAGGGGCTACGCCCACCTAAACGGGTACCTTAGGAACCTGTACGGACATCCGATGGAGCCCCGCAGGCTCCAGAACACTCGGGATTTCCAGTTATCACACACTCTGTGAATCGCTTACCCGATTAGGTCACGGAATAGACTAGAACAATTGTTAATCGTTCTAGATCTGAGATCTGTCATCAGTATTATTGAATGCTGTATGACATCGGCCGGTTGTGACATAATATTTCCTTCTTATGGTAATATTAATGTCGTACGATACTTCTTTCATTCT